>FIZR01032016.1:0-42035 GCA_900060175.1 Ferrisia virgata | reverse complement strand
TTAAAATTAAGAGCTCATACGTGGAGAGAATTTTTTTGAGGTGTCTACCAACCAGGTTTTCCAGGGTACCAAGTGAAAAAAAAATAATCGTTTTTTTTGACCCACCCTAGTATGCATATTCAATAGAGACTATAGATGTGCCTTTTTGGAGGTTTTGACTTTTCATCATCATTGAATCCTTTCTATAGTCAATGCTGATTAGGAAAAAAGCATCGTTTTGCTATGCTTTTTTTCAATCCTAATAATTGTAATATGTTACGAAAATTAGATAGAGAAAAAGCTTCGCATTTGTGATGCTTTTTTTTTTGTTTGTACCGAAACTAAAAATCATAACGGTCAATTGGGTTTTGATTGGTGACGAATTTGATATTTTTGAGCGGGGACGATCTTAAGTCAAAATTCAGTTATACTTGAATTCGGGTCCCAAGGGGGGGGGGGGGGGTGTTCACCGACGTATTAAAACATCAGATTATAATTCGCTTAATGAAATGGTAAAATTTCACTCGTAAACATATTGCAACTACCAACATCGAAAAGTTAGTTTACAAACATTCAATTGCAAGAATGCTGAGAAACCAGGTAACGGAGGTATCTAAGCGAGTAGAAAAGCACATTGACGTCATTTGGAAACTTTTAACTACCCATGTAATAAAATTGTCAAGTCCAAACAATGTAATTATATAGGGTCACAAGTTTGCTATACACTCATGGAGCGTCGACTAAAACTCTCCGTTAACTGATTCGAGTTTAAGTTGGCTGGAAACTATACGAACGAAGCAAACATGCGAATATGAAGAGGAAACTTGAATACGCAAGTAGTTGTTGTACGGATGTTTCTTTTTTTTTATTTCTTATTTTTTTATTTTTTTTTTTTGCAACCATCAGCACCTACGCGAGTTAAACTCAGAATGTAAAATTTCGTCACACGAATAGGAATACAGGTAACCTTCAACTTATACGCACGATATGGCACCCTCCGCAATATACTAATCGCATTTATATCGTATACGTATACTCGACGAACTTGCCAACGCATTTATATAGTGTACGTACGACTTTAACTCCAACTTGGAGTACGATGACGATGACGATGGCGTGGTAACATTTACACGCGAATACGTCGCCATTAGGGACACGGTGTTGAGCAAAATTTACATGCTAACTTTGACACAGGGAGCTCTACTCTTACCAACCATACAATACTCGTATGTGTAAGCGTGGCAGCGAATACTTATACGTCTACCAGCGTCGTGTTGGTATTGTACTTGTACGTAGTAAAAACTTCATTGAAATTTTACTTCTTTAAACAATTCCAACTCGGTAACTCGCTTAAATAAACATTTGTCCCGGAATGTTAAGTACTCGACGAGTAAGGTGGCGCGCAGAAAAACCCTTTTCAATTCACCTCACGACGCCTCTTTTGCCAAGTAATTTCTTTCAATTTTACTGACTCGATGGGTTGAAAATTTTCTCCAACTGGGACGTGATTTGTCGACCGAATCGTCGCAGTATTATACCGTGCATACCGCAGTCGCAGTCCAGGTTAGAATGCCTATCTTTGCCTACTTACCTGTACCTGCCGGAAAAAATGTGACAAAATTAGTATAACTTGGGCGATATTCTCTCGTATATATTTTTTTTTTTTTTGGTTTACTTTTGAAAAGTGTAATTAGGAGTAGTTTTTTTTAATTAATAATTTTCGTTACGTTTTCGAGAATGAAAAATGTACCAAGAATAAGGTGTGCGAGGTAAGAATTTGATAATTTAGTAAGTATATAAAGTAAAGCTTCGGTAAAGATACAGATTTGGAAAAGTGAACAGGATGAGTAGGAAGCTTTGATCCTACAGACATGGGACGAATTCTGAACTAAAAGTATAACATATTCAAAAATCAATCTCCCACGTCAATCACGAGACGATATGTAGGAGTTTCTCCCCTTTTTTTTAACCTTAAAAAAAGCCTGATTCTCACAATCTCCCTTCTAAATTGAGCTGTAGGGTTGAAATTTGATATGTATTGAGTATTTCGGCTTTTTAGTTCTGTTGCACTGGCCTCTCGGCACCGAAAAAGTAGTGGGAAGGTGGGGTTCTTTTGCAAGTTTTTGGTACGCATATCTCCTTTCTTAATTGAGCTACGAAGAGGGGTGGGGTTTAAATTTGGTATGGAGATTTAGTACGGATCCTAAATATACCTTTTTGGGGGGTTTCAACTACTCGCTCTTATATATACTTTTACCTTGGGGTGTCGTTAATAAACCCACCGTATAAAATTTTGTGCCCCTGGCTCAAGGGGGGGGGGTTTCAAAGTAGTGTCATTTTCGGAGAAAAAGAAAACGGTTTTTCGTTATTCTTACCCCCAAAAATGGCGTTAAATCTCGATTACAGGGCAGAAAAGGCACGCACGATTTGAATTTCTGCATTTCCCTGGAATTTTGGATTGGACAATTTTAATTGGAATACACTTTTTTAGCCTGAAAAAATTTTTGTACTCGTATTTGAGGTGAAATGATATTTTATTGTATTTTTGTGAAAAATAAAAGATTTTTACGAACTACAGCTTTTCAATTTCCTGGTAGGTGATATTAAATGGTATCAGTTTGAGATGTCAATGGTCCAGGAAGATGCTGGAACTCAAATCGCATTTTTTCTATTCTGATCTCGGGATCCTATACTACGTTTAGGGGGTGAAAATAACGAAAATTAGTGTTTTTTTCCCCGAAAATTATACCACTTTGAGGACCTATAACTACACACAAAATTTTGTATGGTGGGTTTTCAACCCAAAGTCAACCACTTACGTGAATTTGGTCACAATCTGAGGTGTTTTTTTCCAATTGACTTTATGACTTTGGGGTCAAAGCTGGCACGAGCAAAAATAATTTTTTTGAGCCAAATTTTTTTGGAGCTCCATTTGAACCCAAAAGAAACACGGTGGTTGGTTGGGGAGGGGGGGGGTTCGGTGAAATAATCGAACAATTGCTCTCTAGCTGGCATTCTACTCTACCCTTACTCTAATTCAGGGCTAGTACCAGCTTTAAGGCCCCTTTTCCTCTTTCACAACCCCCTTTTCGAGAATTTTTTATCCATCATAATGAATTTTATTTGATTATTTTTCGAAAAAAAATTGTAAATCAAACAATGCTTAGGAACCGAATATGAAATTATTCCAGGAAATAGAGGGGGTGGGGTGGGGGTGGGGGTGACTGTAAAAATGTCACCTACAATATTATAAAGTTCATAACTGAAATTATATTCTAATTTTTTACATGGATGTGTCTTACTTTTGGGGTCATTTTGTAAAAACGAACGTTTTATGTTTTTGATTTGAAGTTTTTGATCAGAAACTCACCATGTGTCTATTTTAAAAAATTGAAAAATTAAAAAATACTTAGAACTTGAAATAATTTAAATTTTGATATTTTAAATGTAATTGGTACAATTTTTTTTTCTTTTTTTTTATTCAATACTTGTCACTTAGTAATTTTCCTCAGCATTTTAACTTAAAATTATAAAATCAACCGAAGTAAAGGTCAACTAGTTTTTCTTTTTCTCGATATTTTGATTTGAAATCTTAAAATCAATCTTAGGTCAAGGTCAACTGTTGACTGGTCAACTTTCTTTAATTTTCCTTACTATTTCAACTTAAAATCACGAAGTTCATCAAGAGTCAGAGTCAACTGTTTATGGGTCAACTTCAAACATCTTTAGTTTTCCTTAACATTCAACTTAAAATCGTAAAATCAACCGGGGTTCAGGTCGACTAATTTTTCTCAACGTTTCAACAAAAAATCATAAAAACTATTCTTCATAAAATAAGTCCACTTGTGTCAATCCAGGCTGTAAAAATCTGTTCACTTATGTCATTCCAGTAATGACGTTATACTGTTGGCGGTCCACTAATAACATCTCTAATTTCCCTCAACTTTTCAACTTAAAATCATAAAATAAATCCTTCGTAAAATCAGTCCACTGATGTCACATTTCTAATTTTTCTCAACATTTCAACAAAAAATCATAGAATCTATCCTTTATAAAATAAGTCCACTGGTGTCATTTCATGCCATAAAAATCTGTCCTCTTATGTCAGTCCAATAATGATGTCATACTGTTTACGGTCCGCTAATGCCATCTGATGATGACGGTCAATTGTTGACGATTTTTCCAGAATGCGCTATTAATATCTTTCGACGTTAAAAATGAAAAAATGAAAAAATTTAATTCAAAATTTCTGATTAAAAACATCATGTAAAATTTTTCCCTAAAAGGGAAAAGTGCCAAATATTGTTTTTTCTCAAATAACGAAGACCCATAATGGTAAAACTTTGGATTTGTTTTTGTAAAACATTTGCCTTCAGTGATATATGTCATTTTTGAAGGAGTAAAACTTTGGATATCCAAGCGAAGCAACAGCGAAAATTTTTGAAAAAAATCATTTTTAATGGTATGAAAGTGAAAAGTTTGATCAACTTATACATTCACTGAAAAGTAGATGATTCAAAACTTCAAAAGTGTAGAATTTTCCGTCCAAAAAACACCTTCAACTTGAACTGAGTGATTGATTGAGATTTAGAGTCATGTTAAAGACAAAATATCCAAATTAGAAAATATTTATGGTTAATTATGAAATAAAACTCGAGTAAGGGAAAGACGGTGTTCTATTAAAAAAAATTAAAAATTGCTGTGATAATTTTACGGAGCATTTCACTCGAAATCGCTTATCATGAATACAACTGAATTCGCTCAGTAATAATATACGTATACTTGGGATTCCCTCCTTTTATTATTAAAAATGTCATCACATTTCCAACTAACTAGTTATATGAATAATACAACCAGCGGCACCGGTCACAATTACTCGCGATTTCTACGACCCAGTGACGACGGTGAGTAAAACTTCAGTGTTCGTGTGTAATGTAAACGGAAATAGATAACCGTATGCTTCATTTGGTAGCTTTAAGTACACATTTTTTTATTTACGTAGGAGCTGTTTTATTAATATAGATTTTGTTTCAATGATATTTTTACCATTACCGGTTTACGAAAAGTATTACGTGTACCTAGAAAAATATGCATAAAAACGTGTGCGATTTTATGCATCTGAGAATTTCTGCTTCTGTCTTATATTATTAAATATGTGCCCTATTAGTCATGATACGCTGCTCGAGTCGTCGTCAAATAGTGTACACGTATAAGTTGCGTTAACCTTGAAAAATGCATGGTCGATACACAGAACTGACTTCATACACCATATAATATTATAAAACACCTTACTGGAAAGTTGGCCTCATAGTAATTATAATGCAAACTTATTGGTATATATATATAATTTACTAGGAACTAATGCATGCAAATTGTAAAGCTTCGATTAGACCAAAGTTTAAATTTATTTGCTAGGGAGAGGTACACTGCGACACAACTATTACAAATTATAGATGTATAGAGAAGGGTTGGAATAGGAATAGGTTACACTGCTGGCGTTGGATAGTCTACATATGTGCTACCTAACTCAAAGTTGAATCTATGCTCGCGCAAAATGGAACCATACCATATGGCGTTGGCGTGAAAATTAGGCGAACGTTTCAAACGCAAATGCGATATAGCTATAATAAGCGCCCATCGATGTACTCGTAATAAAAAAAAAATCCCATTTGTGATGACATTTCATCGCTATTATACGATCTATAATAAAACGAAACGAAAAAGCAGAGCTTTTTGTAGCATAGACTATACCATAGATTGGGTTTATCGAGAATCTATACGTGTGTGTAGGTAGCTAGATATCTATGGATATGTAGGTACTTGATAGCTATAAAGAAGAAAAAAAAACCAAAGCATCTCACTGCATTGCTTTTTGAGCCTGATTTTCGTAAGGTATTGGAGAAATACGAATTGTACGTAAGGCTATGCGACGTTTTTTCTTAATTAGTGGTAGAAGTACTGGTAGATATGGGAGTGAATAGATGAACCTCTCCTCCTCCAAAAGGCAAATGTAGAATCAGTAAAGAATTTGCGTACCAAATTTCGAACGGTTAGCTCAATTTACAAGGAACATTTGGAAAGGACAAACTAGAAAACTAACAAAAAGTACCAAGAAAAAGTACTTTTCCAACCGGGGCTGGGAAGAGGTCCAGTAAGTGGGTGTAAAGCGACTCAAAAGTCAAAATCTTAAAAATATTCATTTAGGACGTCTGCTAAATCTAAGAGGCAAATTTCAACTCCGCAGCTCAATTTGGAGGGGAAATATGTGAGAAATGATCTTTTTTTTAAGTTCAAAAAGAAGGTGAACTCATAAATCTCCCCTCCTCCCCTCCTACATAATTGATTTACGAGACTGATGTTTGGATACCTTAGGCAAATTTCGATTCTCCAATATTAATTTCCGTATTATCATAATTTGATCAATTTTTCAAAAACTTTTCGTGATTATCAATAAATTTTTTTTTTTCATTTTTTACCCAATTTTCGATGATTTCTGACGATTTTTTTTTATATTTGAAGTTTTTTTCCACCCATTATTCAACATTTTTTCGTGTTGTTCGATTTTTTGCACGTTTTACCCCGTTTTATCAGATTTTTATTCAATTTTTGATGATTCTCAAAGAATTTTTAAAGAATTTTAGGTCGATTCACTTTACTGATTTTTTAACATTTTTTCATGATTTTTGATCCACTAACGTAATGTTTGCAGATTTTTAACGGATTTTTATATTTTAGATCTTTTTTTACCCTATTTTTCATAATGTTTGTTCGATTTTTTGCATGTTTTCACGATTTTTGTTAATTATTTTATCCAATTTTTGAACTTTTCCACGAGTTTTTCATAAATTTGGTCAACTTTCATCCATTTTCAACGTTTTTTTTTTTATTTGTAATACATTTTTTGCAATTTTTACCCATTTATGTTAAATTTCTATCCAATGTTTGCGATTTTTAACGACTTTTTCCATAATTTTGGTCAAGCTTCAAGCACATTTACCATATCTGTACCTAATATTCAATGATTTTTTTAACAACGCTTTTTTCGTATTTTTGGTCAATTTTTAGCTTTTTTTTACCGATTTTTGTCAAATTTTTACCTAATTTTTTATGATTTTTAATGATTTTTTTCGATAATATAATTCAAATTTTACCAATTCTTCAACATTTTTTCATGGTTTTGGATTAATTTCTTGCATTTTTACCCATTTTTTATTAATTTTTGGTATTTTTCAACAATTATTTTCAGGATTTAAGTCACTTTTTACCCACATTTACCAAATGTGTACCTACTAAATTTCCAACGATTTTTAACGATTTTTTTTTTCGTATTTTTGTTCAATTTTTCCCAATTTTTGATGATTTTTAAGAATTTTCTCCATAATATACGTCAATTTTTCACAATTTTCAACTATTTTCATGGTTTTGAATCAATTTTTTGCACTTTTAACCATCTTTTATCAATTTTTTTTTTCAATTTTTGACGATTTTCAACGATTTTTTTTCATGATTTCAGCCAATTTTCATATATTTATTGGCATTTTTTCTAGATTTGTGATAAGTGTTTCGCACTTTTCACTTATTTTTGTTACGTTTTCATCTAATTTTCTACTTTTTTCATAATTTAAATCAATTTTCACCCATATTTACCAAATTTGTACCTAATGTTTAATGATTTTTAACAATTTTTTTCATGTTTTTGCTCAATTTTTCTCGATTTTTAAAATTTTTCCATGGCTTTTTAATCAATTTTCTGCACTTTCTACTCAATTTTTGTTGAATTTTTTTTCGATGATTTTCAACAATTTTTTTCACAATTTAGATCAATTTTCACCCATTTTTTTTACATTTTTACATGATTTTTGATCAATTTTCTGAACTTTTTATCTATTTTTAATAAATTGTTTCCTATTTTACGATGATTTTTTTCGTGTTTTAGGTCAATTTTCATCCATTTTCCAACATTTTTTCTTCGTTTGTGATCAATTTCTTGCATTGTTTATCCAATTTTTTACAAATTTTTTAATAATTTTCAATGATTTTTTTTCATGATTTAAGTCAATTTTTGCCCATTTTATCAACATTTTTTCGTTATTTTCAATCAATTTTCTTCAGGTTTTTTACCCATTTCAGTCAATTTTTTACACAATTTTCGATGGTTGTCAACAATTTAAAGAGATTTACTAATAAAGTGGAAATAAAAATTTTTATTTTATCACCACACATCCGTGATCTAAAATGATTCCCTGATGACATACATTGTTTTATTTATTCATTTCACGTAGATTTGACATGTCAGTCCAGACTTGTCAACACTTGACCATTATTTGTTGATAGTGAACAATGGATCATCAAAACCTGACCATCAGTAGTGTGCCAACAATATCCGTACCATCAAGATTCGAACCTTTTGTCCTTCATTACTTGACCATCATCAACAGTGGGCCGTCAATAGGAAACCATCAATATCCGGACTGTCAACAGTTTACTATTAACAGTTGACCATCAAAATTCGGACCATTAACATCAGGAACATCTATTTGAATGCTATGAAAAAGATGTTAACCAAATTTTCGTACCATTTACATTGTCGTTTGGAGTATTGATAGTCCAGATATTTATTGATGGTCAACTGTTGACAGTCTGAATATTTATGGCCAACTTTTGATGGTCAGTTGTTGACGGATGACGGTGTACTCTTGATGATCCACCACCATTGATGCAAAAATAATGGAATAAATTTTTGGAATCTGACATAGCCAAAAATGAGGTTACTGCTCTTCTAGCCCCCATAACGATTTTTTTCACTTCCCCCCGCCCCTTCTCCAGCCGTAAGTCCATCGATAGTCCGTAATAGGCTAGATTTTCATTGACCATTTATGATGACGTAGAAAATCAGGCTAAAAATACGCAAAAACGAACGTTGATTTTTTCCTATATCGTAATGCTATACTTACATAGGACGTAGGCACGCAGGTACTACAAGTAATGGAAAAAGCTTTTTTTGCCTGTGTAACGGTAGGCCTATGTTAGAAGTTTTTAACGTGTTATTTTATAAAGATATTACCCGAATTAGCATGTAGGAAAAAGTACACAAACTGCCTGAGGAAATGTGCTGTGTACACAACGCGCGGATGAAATTTAGGTTAACGTAGCTGTGGCATTTTTTCCTTTTTTTTTTTTTTTTTTTTACGCATAAGATTAAACCAAATGAGATTGTAGTATACGTAAAACGTGGAAGTGGAGAAATACGTCGGTAAATATGGCCTGGTACGATGCTGAATTAAAAGCTCTTCCTCTCTAATGGATTTAAAAGTAAAAAGAAATTTTCACTCAGGGAAAAAAAGTCTTCTTCGTGAAGCATTTGAAGTACCACAGATACCCTCGGCCTTGTCGTCGTATATATATGTATAGATGAACCACTTGGCGTCATATACCTAACCTACCCTGTACAGAAGGTGTACACCTTCTTCATTATACATTCAGCAAAAAACGCTACGTGCTTTTTTGTCGCTAATAAATCGTCGTCGTCGTCGGTTTTCGTACGTACAATGCGTCCGGGTATAGCGGGTATTCGCCTCAAATGAATATACCGATGGATCGCCCTCGCCTCGTACTCGAGAAGTTATCGCTTAATTGGCTTTTAAATCTGGGTATGTAATGTAGATGTACCGTATAGGTACTGTAAGAGTGTATATGATGAGACCATATATATCCCTTAGGATCGAGTTGTTTGACCTCTGCGGTGTAGATTTATGGTGTCGTTATAATGCGCAATTTTCATTCAAAAGCCAAGCTGAGGGGTTTATAATTACTGTAAGAGTTATGTAGAGTGATTTGAACCGAGCGGTATTGTTTTTATGGGTATACGACTATATTATTGTCGCGGTAAAGAAATAATAATGAAAGAAAAAAAAAAAATGGGGTAAAAAAAAACACGAGAAAATTCATCGGGTGAGGTACAGCACACTACAAAGTGGAACGTTACACGCCATACAATGTGGATATGTGTGTTGTGAATTTCGTGTAATGATTATACGATATGAGAAATGCTAAATGCAGATTTTGACCTAGTTATAGAGTTTAAACGCAGACGAGGCTGGTAGAGGGTTGCTTGGTTAGTGTCTTTTGAGATAATTTTAACGGAAATGCTGAATCGGTGGTTTTTTGGCTCGAGTGTATCGTGTGTTGTTTTCGTTCTGCGTGGTTTCACCTTTCGTCGATTATATGCTGTGTTATCGGGTGAAATTATTTTATTCGTTGAAATTACTGTAAATAAATGAACCGTATTTTTCGCTGTGATGATTATTTGAGAATTTTTCTTTTCAGCTGGAACGAAGAGAAGGAAAAGTTTTGAAAGTTGAAGGGGTATGAAAAAGACCTCATGTTGAATCTTATTAAAGCATAAATTTCGTAAAGGGTACCTGTTAGGGTGAGCCGAATTTGCTTTTTTTTTTTTTGTGGAAATCTGCATACGGCGGGTTCACAATAGTTGTGAAATGACCTCTAAAGGATGTGGTAAAGATTTCAGACCCCTAACTCAATTTTTTTAACTTACAAAGCTCACTTAAAGAAGTTTGCAAATTTTCAAAAATTAACAAAAATTAAAAAAGAGTTTTTTGAATTTTTTTTTTTATTAATTTATGGTACTTTTTTTGATCCAGAATGACCATTACTACATTTTTTAGAGATTTCCAAAAAAAATAATTTTTTAAACGTCATTTTCATAAAAAATTGCGAAAAATCCACCTATGCTGGTAGTTGTAAAAAAATTTCCGCTCAAAAAGTGATTCATTTTTAGAGTTCTATAACCCATGTTAAAAAAATTTTCAGTTATTAGAAACTGGTTGTACGATGTGGCAAGTGATATAAATTATTGTAAAAGTAAAAATTTTAAAAAAAATTTGAAATATGAAAAAATTTGTAAATTACTTTTCAGTGCTTTTAGCTTTACGTCTTTTTTCAATTCTCAATTTACTTTTTACTTGACACTTGGGAGAAGGTGCATTTTTTTAAAATTGTTAATAGTCATAAGATTCCTTAGAGAACATTCGTTACTGCAGAAGTTCAATTGTCTCTCACTTCCTAAAAGCATGATTTCTCTCCTTCGCTAAATGAGAAAAAAAAACATCGTGGAGCGATGTTTTTTTCCTAATCAGTGTTGCGTGTAAGAACGGTTGAATGGGGCTAAAAAGTTGAGCCCCCCCCCCCTCTAAGGCACATCTAGGCCGCCTACTAAATGCACGTACCTATTTTCAAGTTCTCAGCTCAATTTGGAGGGGAGTTATGTGAGGAACAAACTTAAAAAATAAGAAAAGAAGGACTAAAAAAAACACATATTTGGGGCTGTGAAGGAGTGAAATGGGGCTGAAAAGTCGAGACTTCCCAATGGCACATCTAGGGGTCCCACTACCTAATATCAAGTTCTTAGCTGAATTTGAAGGGAAGCTATGTGAGGAATAAACTCAAAAAATGAGAAAAATGAGAAAAACCTATCAAAAAACCACTTTTTGGGGGCTTCGAAGAGGTGGAATGGAGCTAATAAGTCGGAACTCCCAAAAATCACACCTAGGGCACCAACGAAATACGTATACCGAATTTCAAATTCCTTGCTCAATTTTCTGGGGAGATAGCAAAGGAGCAGCTCTTTTTCAAGGTCAAAAAGGGGGAAAATCCCCTTATCTCCCCTCCTGGAGTCTTCGACTTAACTCATTATTATCTTCAAATTGCTTTAAAATTTCGTAATTTACATGAGAAGTTGGAGAAAATCTTTTTTTGAATTTTTTTATATTACTGTATTCTAATTATCCATCTGAGATATAAGTGAGGGGGAGTGTCACAAAATATTATATTTTTGCGAAAGGAAAAAAACGCATATTTTGAATATTTTGAAAGTGAAAAATAAAAAAAAATAATTTTTTTTATTATTCCATCAAAAGTTATGAGATTTGTATTTTTTTGAAAAAAATTCAAAATGAATTATTTTTTCCATTTTTAAACATGATTTTGTACTCGCCAAAAAGCAAAAAAAGTTGTATCAAGTTTTTTGGTTTCACGTAGTTTCTTAAAATTCTTGTAAATTTTGAAATTTTACATCAATATCGAGGTAGGCAAGAATCAAGTGAAAGACTCCAGCCTTTTGGCACTTTTATTAGACGTCATTTCGCAACTTTTTTCACTACCCCTCCCCCCACTTTAGTTTTAAAAAAAACAAGATTGAAACGCCGTAGTGTACAGCCTCGATTTTGAATTTTTTCGTAGCTTCAGCATTTTTGAAAATTTCTAATAATATCAAAAAATTTAAATGTTTATTATGAATTTCTCACATGTGTACATACAAAACAGTTCGTTCAACTTTCTACTAATCAAATTCATAGACCTTTGGTAGATTTGGTTTTGTGATGGAATTAGAAGGATTGAGAAAGAGGAAGATGATTTTTCATTTTGACCGTTGAAACCGATTAAGTAGGTGTTGAGGGTATAAGCAGAGAGGAGAAGTGGGGGATTTTGCTCATTCTTATTGCACTTCTATGATAAACATGACCCGTGACACCTTCCCACCCTCATTCTCCTAGCTAAAGCGAAGTGATTAACGTTGGAAGCGAAAAAATGAAAATTAATCTGGGTAAACAAATCAATTTATATCGCAAGTTTTAAAATTGCATTTCATGTGCTACTGATTGCAAGAAAGAGGGAGAGAGAGAGAGAGAACGAGGGGGAGATGTTGAATTGAGAACATAATAAATTATTCGATTTTGAATTTATTTTTGTTCCCAAGTTGGCATTCATAAACAACTGGTTTGAAAATATTTATAAATGCGTGTCTAATTTTTTTCATGATTAAAAAGATGAGAAAATCAGCATCTAGCCTGCATTGAATGATTTCCATTTTTGTTGCAAAATTTGGAAAATTTGTAAAATTTCAATCTGTACTAAGATTATGGATACAAATTTTTAGGTATGTATATCAAGTAAACGTAGCTAAATGTTCAATTGTTTGGTAAAAATCGACGCAGGAAAAAATATCCCTTTGTTTTTGGATTCTAACAGATTTGTACTTGGCTTTTTTCTATCAGTCTATCAACGTTTTTAAAGTTATTACCGTCGCTCATTATGAACTTATTGCTTGACATTTTCTGATTCGATAAAAAATATCATATTTTCATATTAAAATTTTAGATTTTATTAGATGAACATCTATAAGGTATGTGTAAGTTTACATACACAGGGATTACCTACTCGTCGTAACGATAATATCGCCAGTTGACATTTATAAAAAGTCAACCAGTATTTACTATACATATTTTGGTTTTCCATTAGAGGGATATTTTTAAGCCAACTAAAGAACAAGATATTTGTGCAGATATCACTATAGGTAGTTGGGTACTACGATAGAGTAGGTAGGTATTTTCACTACGTATGGTTTGAATGACTTGGTAAAAGTTTTCAAAAGGTGTTAGTTGGTGTGCCATTTAGAATATAGATGTTCTATTTATAGCAACTGGAAGTGCGTAAACGTCCAAACTCACCTTATAAATGTCTAGGATAACTCGGCTTCAAGTTCTTTCGATCAATATATCAAAAAGAAGTATACCTGCTGATAAATTTATGTTCTAAACCTGTCGCGAGAGGTTTTACCTTAATCATTTTTTTAAAAAAATATTTTTCATAAGGGTGTTTTTATAGCGCGTGTGGGTCTTATACTTACATAGGAGTGTAGTTGAAGCAGTTCAGATCAGATGAAAAAAATTAGTTACGTATTGAGCACCTATCGAGTCCTTCGATTTGCATTTCTTTCGCATAAAATTGAATTATTACTTGTAGAATAAGTTTTAAAATGCATATGAGCTGTTTTAACGTTCGCATTATGGTCTGGTATTATTTTTAATCAATTTATCGTTTGGGTTTTTAAGTGTAAAATATGTTTAAAAAATTGTAAAAATTGCTGAATGTAGGATAATGGGTAAGGGTTTAAAATTAGGTAAAAAAAAGCATCGCAATGCGTTACTTTTTGAACTTGATTTACATAAAATGAACGAGATAGATGAAATTTTCCATTCGCGGAATAAAACAAAAACGAGTGCTCTGAAACATTTTTTTTTTTTTTAATTCAATGGTAAGGGTATAGGTATGTATTAGAGTGAATAGCTGGAACTCCGAAGGGCACGTATAACATACTTACTTGATCTACATACCAAATTTCGATGCCCTAGATCAATTTGTACGGGAGATATGCGTTCCACAAAATCAAAAAATAAGAAAAATCTACCATATTATTACATTTTTGAGGCTATAAGTAAGGCACATTTAGGACCTATATTAAATTTACATAACGAATTTCAATCCTCTATCTCAATTTGGAGGGAAGATATGCAATCCACGAACTCGAAAAATAAGAAAAACCGAATAAAAAAGTACATTTTTGGAATAATCAGTGGGGATGAGAAGGGGGTGCAATTAGGTTAAAAGGTTAAACCCCCCTAAAAGCACATCTAGGATTCCTACTAAATGTACATGCCAAATTTTAATCCCTCAACTCAATTTGGAGGGGATAGATGCATGGAACAGACGTTTTTCAAGGTCAAAAAAGGTAAAATCCCTAACCTTCATTTCTCCCCTCTTAATTAAATAGGATGCTGATTTATTGATATGTTATGCAGTTTTTGTTTTCTCTATCGATTGGTTCAAGAACGAACAAACTTTTCCATTTTAGCTCCTCAGTACTCCCTCTCGCAAATTTTTGGCATCACTGAATTTTGATCCTAGATCATCCTTACTTAGAAAGATCAAAATCCGCCGTCAATCTAAGCTTACTATTCAAATTTGACCGATTTTGGCCGATATCGCGCTGAATAAATGATTTTATCATAAAATAATGTTTAACAGTGCATTCTACAAATGACCATCAGCAAAAGACTATCAAAATTCTGATAGTTCAGATTTTGATGGTCTGGATGTTGATGGACTCGACTCTGATAGTCAACTGTTCTGGGCTGTTAGCATCTGGATCGTCAACAGTTGTATTATGTTCGATAAAAAAGTTAAATGTTTTGAAAACTTTAAAAAGTAATTTTCAAAATTCCTAATATTAAAAAGGAATTGCCAATATTTTTTTAAAGTCATGTCACTTCAGATGAAATTTACACTTCTGCTGGAACAAGAACAGTGATCACATGAAGAATATTGAAAATTTGCATAGCATTTTTTTTTAACATTCAAGTTGATGTTCAAGATGTTGGTAGTCTGGATATTGATGGTCAACTGTTGAAGTAGTAACTGTCTATTATTGACAGTCTGGATCGTGATGGCCCTGTATTGATGATTAACTCTTGATAGTTCACAGTTGACTATCAACTGTTCAAAGTCAACTGTTAATGGATCTGGACATTCAAGAGTTTACAGTCCAAATCTTGATGGTGCAAATGTTGATAGTCCACTATTGTTGGTCAACTCTGGGCAGTCCACAG
Source organism: Ferrisia virgata (assembly GCA_900060175.1). Taxonomy (NCBI): domain Eukaryota; kingdom Metazoa; phylum Arthropoda; class Insecta; order Hemiptera; family Pseudococcidae; genus Ferrisia; species Ferrisia virgata. Next base: position 26,592 of record FIZR01032016.1, on the reverse strand, counting down.
TTGACAATCAACTATTCACAGTCAACTGTTGATGGATCTGAACAATTGAGAGTTGACAGTCCAAATCTTGATGGTGCGGATGTGAATAGTCCACTATTGTTGATCAACTGTAGGCAGTTTACTGTTGACTATCAGCTGCTAATGATCAAGTGTTGATAACTTGTTTTTTTCCAAGTAAATCGATAGAGAATCCAAAGTTGTAAAACATATCCAAAAATCGACTTCCTAGGTTAATTAGGAAGGGAGATATGAGGGTTTTACCCCTTTTTGACCTAGAAATAGCGCTGTTCCTCCCCTATCTCCCCACCAAAATGAGCCAGGGAGCTGGAATTTGGTATGTTCATTCTGTATGCGCCCTAGATGTGCATTGTGGAGGTTCCGACTTTTCAGCTTCATTTCACTCACCCTCCCCCCCCCCTCAACCCTGAAAATGCGGTTTTTTGATCAGGTTTTCTCATTTTTTGAGTTTTTTTGGTTTTTTCCTCCTATAACTCTCCTTCAAATAGAGCTAGGAAGCTGGAATTTGGTATGTGCATTTAGTAGGCGTTCTAATTGTGCATTGTGGAGGTCTAGGCTTCTCAGCCCCCTTTGCACCTCCTCACAGCCCTAAATATGTGGTGTAATTTTTAATGTTTCTTCCCATAACTCCCCTCCAAATTGGGCTAAGAAGTTGAAATTAGGTATGTACAGTCAGTAAAAACGCTAGATTTGCCTTTGGTGGGTTTCCACTTTTTTAGTCCAATTGAATCCTTCCTACCCGAAATGCTGATTAGGAACGTTCCAAAGCTCAGGATAGTAATATGTCACGATAATCAGGCTAAAAAAGCATCGTATTTTTCCCCCTCAAAATGAGTGATTTTCTGGTATCCTAAAAAGGTGCCAAAATTTTAAAAAAATTCAGGAAAACTTGCGGAATAGGATTAGAAAGTGCGGCAAGTGTACATATAATTGTAGATACAGGAAACATACTTCATCGATAATGAGCCAAGAAATGAAACCAGACAATAATTGAAATTTTCAATGTTTGAAGTACCCTAGAAAAACCTTATTTCCTGTGCTGCATATTACAACCGGGTGTGAAAAACAACTACGCCAATTTTTTCGCCATAATTCTCAATATTGCCTCATTCAATTAGCGAAAGTATTTGCGAACGCAGTAGTGATTCATTAACGAAATGAATCTTCTACACCTACTGGTTTAATTTGCATCGTATTTGTTTTAAGAATTCGCGTACCTGATTCACGCAGGTGCCTCTGCCTGTATCTGGTAACAGGGGATGGATGTCACACACAATGGACATCCGAGCATGAGCGATCGTAATACACAATGTACATGTGACAGTTAACCCAACAAGTAAACCGGTTCCTGGCGATTGTATTGTGTACCTATGGTACCCCTACATATGTACATATATTATAAGCTGCACAAGCACATGGAAACGAGCTCTTACCACAAGGTTATTATATCATTTAAAAGTAAATGTGCTTTTTTATATATGTACGAACCTGGGAGAGAGTCATCGAGAAACGGAAAACAAGATTACAGCGGTTATAAGCATTTACACACATACTCGTGCGAGAAGAAAACAAAAAGTGTGATTCAATGTACCTAGGCTACCTACTACTTGAAACGAGAGTTTAAGGAAAATACCTTCTCTCTGTGTGCGTACACAGAGGTTTGATCTCAGTATCCATACACTTCCGGTACTCGAATTTGCTATCTAGGCAGGCCACATGTCGAGGTATTACATAGGCGTAGTCGTCCCTTAGTTTAGGTGACGAAGATGAAATTGGTCAAGCGGAAGCAAGACAATAGAAAATCAATGACACGTATTTCTTCGCTATAGTACTTATACTCAGATATTGTAGGTACTTACTGTGTGTATGTATGCTGTATTGACACACCCGCCCACTCTTTACAGTTTTTTTTTTCTCTTTTATTTCGTACGATGCCGATGCCGATACCGGTGCATCGTCCTTTTGATGAGGAAGCCATCCATATCTACATTAAAGGAGCGAAAATAACGGTTGATCGGCCGTGAAAAATGATGTGTTTGGGTGGTGTTGATCAGCCGATATAAGAGTATTGGATGGATATGAGCTGTATACGATGTGGTATGCAGCACGCTCACTCTTGTGCCATCAATACGATGACGATGACGATGGCGGTGTCCGATGAAGCAATATCTTCAAGCCGAGTATACCTATATATTATGAAAGTGTGTTAAAATGTGTATACGCCGGCGATACCGGCGTATATATGTATATACGAGAACGAGAAGGCGTCCAATATGACACTTTTACCTTCATTTTTCACATTGATACGCCAAGTACTCGTATCTCATACTACGTGCCATTGATTGCGAGACTGGCAGCAGCTATACGAGTAATATACAACACGAACACATATGATGTAATAATACATACCGCATGTACGAATAGCGAGTAAAGAAATTCCTTATGTCATCTTTTGAATTGATACAAGCGAGAGAATAATTCCAGACACAACAAGTACCTACCAATTTGTTGCTGTCTATATAAAGGAAAACTTACCAAATATACATGTCGCTTTTCCGCGGAGGCTATTCAACTGAAGTAAAAGCTGGGTTCATTTGTCCGACCATGATGTTCGTGACTTGTCATATTTCTACGACGAAGATGGATAACTGCTGACCACATAATCGAACCATACAGTACATCGAGGAAAACTTGGTCGAAATGTGAAAAATAGCTGACATTGGGGTACAATTTATGATACTGTGGGATATTAGTTGTGCGTTAGGAAAGAGAGTGTTGACGTATATTTTAATTTTGTATGTAGTATTTTTAACTCTAGATATAGGTAGTAGGTAGCGTAGAATGGAAAGTGTATTATAACGAAGCCAAGTAGATACAATGTACTTTAATGTTTACCTCTTTTAGAGAGTTATTCGTTGGTCTCGTGTATACCCTAGAGGAACTTTAATTTGTAAAATGAGCTGGGCTTATAGATCAAAAGAATGTTCTCGTGCGAATAAAATTATCCGGAAATTTACCTTTAGACCTAGCCGAAGTATGCATGTTCTAGGTTTATTATGTATAAGTATAATATATTTCAATTTGGCTATCTAATTTTAAAAGGTTTATTTTATTACACGAGGTTTGGGTGTATAATGATTTGTACGTGGACCTCAATTAGTACATCAACATCAAAAATGCATATCCTCTACAAGGGCGTCATTCATAGGCGGGGTTTGGTGATTTGGTTGCGGAAGGGGATAAACCCCCAAGATTCTAAACAAAAAAAAAACATTCACAATCATGAGAATTGAAAAAAGCATTGCAGGTAAGAAGGGTTTGATGGGGCTAAAAAGTCGAAATCTCTAAAAGGCACATCAAGGAGTCTTACAAACGGGACATATCTAATTTCAACTTCTTAGCTCAAGTTGAAGGGGAGTTATGCGCGGAACGAACTCTAAAAATTAGAAAAATCGATCAAAAACCCACATATTTGGAGCTGTGAAGGGGTGCAATGGGGCTGAAAAGTCGAGACCCCCAAAAGGCACACCTAGGACTCTCACTACATGCACATACCTAATTTCAATTTCCTAGCTCAATTTGGAGGGGAATTGTTTTTTTGGGACTGTGAAGGGGTGCAATGAAGCTAAAAATTCGAAACTCTCAAAAGGCACATGTAGTATTCCTACTTAAGGTACATACCAAATTGCAACCTCCCAGCTCAATTTGGTGGGCCGGTAGAGGGGGTACAGCTCTGTTTCAGAGTCAAAAAGGGGAGAAAACCCCCATACCTCCCCTCCTGATGGACTTGGTAGGTTGATTTTTGGATATATCATACAACTTTTGGTTCTCAACCAATTGGCTTAAAAAGGAGTAATTTGTACATTTTTGGCCCCTCAGCACCCCCTCACCCAAAAGGGAGCAAAATTGAATTCTAACCCAAGGTCACCCTCACTCAGATGTATCTAATCCGCTGCAAAACTGAGCTAGATTGACCGAATTGGAGCAACTTTGGTTGGTATCAAGAGGAGTAAATGATTTTAATGTTCGGGAAAAAAAATAAAAATAAAAATAAATATTTGATATGACTAAAAATTGTCTTTAATGGGCTTGTAGGACTCTAAAACGGAATTTGTCGATATTCTAACACCCCCCCCCCCGCTCATTAACTGTTGGACGATATTTCGCTGCATTCACTTAGATCCGCCTATGACGTTATTGACTTTCATAATTAGGTTTAATTGTGTATCAATCTGAATTTTGTTATGGTGATGTACATTGACCTCAACAATTGCACATTGATGTAGGTATGGGCAAATTCGGAATATCTTTTGGACATTAGCTGGAACATGAAAAATAAATAAAGGAGATATTAATATCGAAAGATGTTTAATAGCGCATTCTACAGTTGACCATTAATAATAGACCATCAAAATCTGGACAACCAAAATCCGGGTTGTTTGCATTTTGCTGAACATAACATTGATGGTCAAATGTTCTGGGCTGTTAACATCTAAATTGTCAATGGTTGGGTTATGCTTGAGAAAAAAAGTGAATGTTATGAAAAAAATGTTAAGCAATTTTCAAAATTCCTAAACATTAAAGTTGATGTTCAAGATGCTGGCACTCCGAATACTGATGGTCAACTGTTGATGATCCACTGTTCATAGTCCTGATTCTGATGGTTCACTATTGATGGTCAACTCCTGACAGTCCACAGTTGATCATCAACTATTGATGATCAAGTATTGATGGATCTGGACTATCAAGAGTTGACAGTCTGAATCTTGAAGACGTGGTTGTTGATGGTCCACTATTGACGGGCTACTCCTGACAGTCTGGAGTTGACCTTCAACTATTGATGATCAAGTGTTGATAGATCTGGACCATCAATAGTTATCCGGATATTGATGATGAACTGTTGATGGTTCACTATTGATGATCAAGTGTTGATGGCTCTGGGCTATCAAGAGTTGACAGTCTAAATTTTGATAATACGGATGTTGATGGTCACAATTGATGGGCAACACTTGACAACCCACAATTGATTCCCTACTCCTAATGATCAAGTGTTGACAAATCTGGTCCATTAGACATATCCTGGACCAGGGGGAGATGACATGCACACTGGATTATTTATTTTCTTACTCCACCCCCTCCCTTCTCCACGCTTTCCAAACTACAAATTATGTTTCAATGCAGTACCGACCAAAATCGATCAAATTTGGGAAATAGGCCTAGATTTGCGGAGGATTTGATATTCTTGAGTGCGGATGACTTCGTGTCAAAATTCAGTTATGCTCAAAGATTTAGGGGAGGAGGTGCTGAGAGGCTAAAATGGCAAAAATTGTTCCTGTTTGAGTTAATCGATAGACAATCCAAAGTTGCATAACGTATCCAAAAATTTGCCTCCTAGGTCAATTAGGCGCGGAGATATGAGGGGTTTCCCCTCCTCCTCCTCACAGTCTCAAAAGTGTAGTTTTTGGTCTGTTTTTCTGATTTTTTTAGTTTGCTCCTCCCATTACTCCTCTCCAACTTGATCAAAGGAGTTCAAATTTAGTATACAGATTTAGTATAGGTGTTTAGATGTGCTTTTTGGGAATTTCCCTATTCACTCCAATATCTGCCTGCACCTCTACCACTGTTGAAGAAAAAACATCCTTGAACGCTCTTTTTTTTATTCCACGAGTGAACAATTCAAATATCGTCTTAATTCAAGAAAAGCAGACTCAGTTTTTCTACATTAATGTTCATCAGTGTACAAAAGTCCATTATTTCACACTCTATACATTGCCACTAATAATTGTACATTTAGCTAAATTCTCCATATTGATGCGCTTACTCCTGCAACATGGAGGTCATCAGAATTCTACACCCTTTGAGAATTTTCAGGCCTATATTTTATACCTTATCATTCTGAAGAAATGTGTCCTCATGTAATCTTATTTTAAGAACCCTGCACTGAACAAAGCTTATCACTGTTATTTTTAAAACACTGTTTCTATCTGAATTATATCCATTCTGGATCAAATTGACTTTGACATAGTATGTTTACGTTGGTGTATTGAATAATGAACAAACATTATGTTTAATTCATTTGAAATCGATTAAACATCGATTAATTTAATTACCAACTTTACCTGCTGCATTATATGGATCGCTGTTTTGAAAAAAGAAACGCGACACCGAAAAAACAAAAAAAGAAGGTATAATATTTTATTATGTCGACCAAAAATCGTATAACGATGAGACTCAATTACATGTGCAATACAGTACACGTTAAATGGAACTGATACGAAAACGTGTTTTAAAATTGAGCCATAAATTTATTCGAAGAGCGAATAAATTTAACGAGAAGTGATCCGAAATAAGACAAGTTGACTTCTAAATACTTACTCGATTTTATGATTTTCTTCCCTCCTTTTTTTTTTGTTTCGTATTAGGTTGCCGAATTGTATGTACTAAATTTTACTAAAGATAGGTAGGTAGATGCCTATCTTGTTATACGTTATTGCTAAAGGAAAGCCGTAAATCGTTTCGGTCTAGTCGATTCTTTCGTCTGTGATGTGTATACGAGTCGAATATCTTTACTAAGGATAAACCTAAATGATAAATTTATCTATGTGTAACTTTATGAACTGTACAGGTCTGTACGAGTTCACTTTTTTGATTGTTTTTGTCTTTTGCTTCATGATATCTTTACCTGTAGCCGTACCCAATACACATTGTATTGTTTTTACTTCTTTTAGGCGAATATGTCACAATTCCGTATGTTATTATCTCATTTTTATGTCAAATTTAAACGACATGTGTCATAAAACGGAGAAAATCGCAGAGTTGTATTAAATAACGAGATATATCGTTTTTTTTATTATTTTGAATTCGAAATAACGAGATAGGTATTTTTTTTTTTTATTCTATAAGCTGAGAGAAATTTTTACATCGGAGTTAAAATCTTCCTGTGGTAATAAGATTCAAAAAGAGTGGAATTTTAGGTGGGGGAGATACCAATAAAATTCGTTTTGGGACCCGAGAGGACTATTGAGACAATTTTTGACCATGTCAGATATTTATTTTTATTTTATTTTTATTTTGCCCCCAAACATTGAAATCATTTACTCTGCTCGATACTGACCAAAATCGCTCAGTCAACATGATTAAAATTTTTCCTCAGCCTTGAGGTATCTCCCGAGCCACTTTAAATAAATTCCAGAAAAACGACCATAAAAGTGATTTAATTGGTTGAAAAATTTACTTAACGTTAAGAAAAAATTCAACATACGAATTTTAAGACAGATGAGGAGAGTTTTAAAGAAAACAAATTTGATTAACTTGACTATTCAGGCCGGTTAAGGCATCTTAAGGCACCTTAAATAACATGTTCCATCATACGGCCTTACGATTCTAAAAAAATAAAAAATAAGAAACAGAAGCTAGATGTTTTTATATACGTAATTAATTGAGGTTATGTTAATTTTTACGTAATTTATATGGTTATATTGAAGGAATATTTCAGAGTATTAAGATATAGGTAGATAGATACATAGGTAACTAGGTATACGATCAATAATGAGTATTTTTATGGCACGATGTATATTTATCATTTATTTATGAATATTTTATCTTTTTTCTGTTCGCAGGTAAGTCCTTGAATGGCTTGTATTATGATTACCTACGTACGAATTTCATTTATTCGGTAAGTGTGAATTTATCGCCATTGTTTCGCAATAATGAACGTGGATCTTGTAAAACTTAAATCATTGTAATTCATCGAATATTCGCGCAGATTATTATTAAATTAGAATCAGTTAAGAGCTTGTAAGTCGTTTGGTAGAATGTAAATGGCCTTGCTTAGAATCCATCATTTTAGATAGATTTTTGATTGGAAATCTTTCAAGTAGTTAAAAAATGAGCCGGAATTTTTCTCTCGTACAATTTTTTCAAAAAATTTAAAACTTTGATGAAAGGATACCTCTACCACGTGGCTTATTTCGAATGTTCCTATGTGAAGGGTCCAAGGGTAATGTCTCGTGTGAATTAAGTTCTCAAGAGGAATTTTGAAAGTCAGTCAGTAGTTGGCATAAATGTTTCAGAGAAATAATGATCATTACGTCACTGCATCGAGATAATTTTAGTCGATTCATTTATTTATTATAAAGTAATTCTGATTCAAAGAAATCATAAGCACGAGTTGCTTTCCTATAAGATTGATAATTAGCCTAACGTCGATAAAAAATCAAATGTTTTAAACGAAAGTGTATAATTGTTCGTTGAAAGTATTACTTAACTTTATCTTATTCCGATAAATTTCTTCAGAGATGTGTAAATCCTGATTGAACTCTTCATGGATGAGCTCATTATATGATTTTTAATTTCGATAGAATTTTATGATGTAGTACTTAAATTGAATTAAAATTTACATGGAAGCAAGCCAGTCAATAATAGTTTCAAAATAATTATTTTCTCTCTGAATAATGGCTTAAAATTACAAAAGTTGAGAACTATCGAAGATTACTTAAAAAATGGTTGAAATTTTTTGAGGTAATAATGACCTATTGAGAACTTACGAGCTTTGGTCATGAGGGTCATGAAAAATCAAAACCCAAAATGCACTAAACCTTTTTTGAGAACTAGAGACATTCGATTCTAGGAAGGAAGGGATTGAAAATCCACATTCAGCAATTTGTGTACCCTGTTTTTTTTTTTTTTACTATTTATTTATTCTGGGCGTGAGTAATTTCCAAGACTATTACGCCCAGTGGAGGGGGGGGGGAATCTAAATCTGATTTATCAACTTGAGTTCTTTTATTAGACAGAGGATTTTGGAAATTTGAGATGGTTCATTAGGAATGGTTTCAGAGTTTTCTGGTATATTTTGTTTTGATCGTATTGTTTTGAGGTTAGCGCAGTGAAACAGGTGTTTAACAGTAATTTCTTCTGTATTGCAGAACTGACAATTTGATTTGAGAGTTTTTAAGAAGAGGTAGTTACGTGTTATTTTTTAGATTAGATTTTAAAAAAAACTTAAACTATAAAGCATTAATTAGGCGTACAGATTTAATAGAGAATCTAAATGTATCTTTTGTGGGGTATCGACTTTTTAGCCCCTTGATACCTTTTCATTGCTCAGAAAAAAATTTTTTTGACAGTTTTGCTCGTTGTTCGAATTCTGAACTTGATAAAAATTAAAATTGTCTCGTAAATTGAAAATTTTCAAAAAAAAATGTTGAACTTGATTTTCATAAATTAGGAAGATATTTGAATTGTCCATTCATAGAATAAAAAAAAAGCTCTTTAAGATATTTGTTGCTGAATAGTGGTAGGGGTACGGGTACATATTGAAGTGAATGGATGAAACCCCCAAAAGACACACCTAATCTGTGGACCAAATTTCAATTCCCTAGATCAAGTTGGCGGGTAGTTATGCAAGGAACAGACTCAAAAAATAAGAAAAACCGACCAAAAAACTGCTTTTATAGAGCTGAGGGAGGTGATGGGGTGCAATGAGGCTGAAAAGTTACAACCCCCAAAAGCCCTATTTAAGACCTATATTAGATGTACATGCCAAATTTTAACTGCTTAGTTCAATTTGGAGAGGAGATAGTCGAAAAATGAAAAAAATCGACCAAAAAGCTACATTTTCCTGGTTGTAAGGGAGAGCAATTAGGTGGAAAAGTCGAAACCGCCAAAAGACACGTCTTGGATCTATACTAGATTTACATATCAAATTTCAACTTTCTATCTCAATTCGGTAGAAAATTAGAGGGGGAACAACCCTTTTTTAAGGTGAAAAAAAAACCTATATCTCCCCTTTTAATTAACTTTGGAGGTTGATTTTTGGATAAGTTATACAACTTTTAATTCTCCTTCAATTGGCTTAAAAAGGAGCAATTTTTGCGTTTTTGACTCCTCAGCACCCCCTCCCCCAAAATGGGGCATAACTGAATTTTGACCCAGGTTCATCCACACTCATATATATCTTATCTGTCGCCAAATGGAGCAGATTGTTCGAATTAGAGCGGTTTTGGTCGGTATCGAACGGAGTTAATAATTTTAATGTTCTAGAAAAAAAAAATAAAATAGAAATAAATGCCTGGCATGGCTAAAAATCGTCTTAATGATCTTCTAAAATTCCAAAACGTATTTTGTTGATATTTATCCCCCCTCTCATCCGCCGTAGATCAGTAGACCGTAATAGCCAAATTTTCATTGACAATGTGGCATAGAAAATCTGAGAAATTTTCAGGAGAAAAAATTTTTCATAATTCTACTTGGTAGAAATGGAGCAATTTAACTGCGTTCACATAATTTTTTAATCATAATTGAGTGAACAACTGGATACCTCATTTTGATTGAATTTTCCAGCTCACATTAGGATAAAAATAAAAAATCTTCGCTCCAAACAAAAATTCAATTTTTTTTTCCATACACTTCGAATGAGTTTTCAAAGTGATTGAAATTCGTACAATTGAAATCCTGCATTTTGGTGAATTTAGATCTTTAGTAACAGAGAATGATTCTACCTGCATCTATAGAAAAATTGAGAACAAAATTTAAAGTACAGTATTTTTATATTTTTCAACCATCTCAGGACTTTGTTCGAGATTTTAAAAATAAACACACCTTCGACTCTCGTAAACCCATAATTCAAGAATACGATATGTTCCAAATTTTCACAATTCCCACTCTCTCCTTTTGCAAAGTCGTCGTCAAGGAGCGCCTAATCGAGCCTACCTCCCTTAAAAATGTCTCATTAAAATTTACCTATTTACCAGAGCTATACTTACCCAAGATTTGAAATCGAAATCATTCAAAACCTTTATTGTTATTCATACAACTTCTGCGAGTAGGTAGTGGTCTGTTCGATGGTAGCTGGAAACCGATTTTTTCCAAAATTTTCACCCTCGCCTCGTGGGACCACGAATGCTGGAAAATACTACTCTACCGAAAATCGAACCCCTTCCACTTGGAACGTCTTCTTTCGACTGAAAACACTCAGATAGCGACAGGCTTACTTAATATAGAACTAGTCCAAATTCTAGCACCGCTTTCAATGCGAAAACACCCCCTCACTGGCATTCTTCTCGAATACCAACCAAATGACCTCATAAGTCGTTAGTCGCGTTACAACCCTTCGACGAAATATTTCGTATCTATCGATTCTGTCGTTACAATGAAGCCTACGATAGTAAAAATGAAAATTTCATCGGCGAAAAACAAATGACACTTATTCGCAAATCATCAAACCGTAAACGTTACGTTGGCGCAGATCACCCCTCGACACAATATAATCTGTTTACGCTGCTAGTACAAAACGATTCCCTTTCCTTAATTCATAATCTCATTCGCCTCGTAGGGTACAGCTCTTGCAATAAGGGCGACTGCGGAAGGCGTGAAGGAAGAGAGCAGGCGAATAACACAAAAAAGAAAAAGAAAAAACCGACGCTAAATTAGATTCAACCAACGAAGATAATAAATTTACGACAATGCGACATTTTTCTCCCCTCGTCGCTGTGGCGAAAAACTTTCTACATAACTTGCCGGCCCCGACCATTACGTCGAATACACACGCTTTCGGCGACACCACCTCCGACCTAACTTCATTCTTCTTGCTGTACTTATGTGTGTGTATATATGTATAAATAAGTGTATAAAGTCACAATATAAAACGTTCGTATACTAAAGTTTTGAAATTTTCCACAACTCTCGTATAGGTCTAGGTATACTCTTAATACACACTTGCAAGATAGATGATGATATTTTCATGTACACTTATAGGTATATGATGAAGGTAGAAGGTATTATAATACATGCAAGCCTCATCATCGTACCTTTTTCAACGAATGAAGCTAATTACCGAGCACTAAGATGACATTGCTCTTAGGATGGTCGTTCGCTGATTAAATACACCAAAGTGCCATTCTGATGATGAGACATAGACAGACAGACAGACAGACAGGGCGCCATTAAAATGTATTGCGACATGTGTGAAAAAATATAAGGCAAAATGGGTATTATGTGTACGTGTAAAGTCAACTAGTCAACAATCTCAGTGATTCATACACAACCAGCGTTGCTTAGATATTTGTAAGATTCGTTGACAAACCTGAACCAGATACATCTACATACACTGTACATACCGACAGAAGTCATTCAACTGACTGCAGGAAATACGAATATCTGTTTCATAGTCACCCTCATATGAGCGTTCAACATTCTCGATGATATTTCGCAGGAAATTAATATGGTTCATCGGTACATGATAATTTCAGATTTATCAATAAGCGCAGATATGACTGCTCTAAAGTGATGTAATTAATTAATTAGATATTGTCATTTCGAGAATTTATCTAACAACGGGCAATATATTGTGAAAAAAATCGTTAATAAGTGTGTATAGACTAGGCAATGATCAGGTCCAGTTTTGAGTATGCCAGATATGGTGGCTACTCTTCTTTTATATTTTTTTCCCGCTACCTATGAACACTAAATTCAACTACATATTATCAGCCAGCGATGCCACGGGAAAGGGAGGGGGGTTGGTGGAGAAGCAAACCATTAAAACCTTCCAAAAGTACATCTAGGTCATCTTGGGTACCTCCTTATGTAATTTGTATGTCGAATTATAGCCCCCCAGCGTAATTTGTGGAGGTTAATAAAAGTTAAAAATCCCATTTCTCATCTTCCAATTGACGTAAGAGATTGATTTTTAGGTAGGTTATGCAGCTTCTGATCTTCTATCGATTGGTCTAAAAACGAACTATTTTTGTGTATTTTCCTGCTCTCCACTTCCTGCACCGAATTAAAACATGAATTTAGGACATTTAAATTTTAGATTTTTTCAAAATTTAAATAAAAGGAGGATTATGGCAAAAAAGTTGCGAAATGACGTTAAATGAACGTGCTGAAAATTTTCGGTCTGTAATCTGACCGCTAACCCCCCTCCCCCTCCTTCTTTTCCAAATTTTAAAGTCGACATGAAAATTGAAAAAAGTTATTCTTATTTTTATTATTTCTTAGGAATTAACTTGTCCTAGTAGACCACATGAGACCAAAGAAAAATTTTAGAGATTTTTTTTTTAGCTTTTCCAGGGGTTTTCAAAATTATGTTTAAAAATGAGGAAAAATTGTTGTTTTTAAATTTTTTCAAGAAAAGAACGAAATTTCATCATTTCTGATGACGGTGTTGACATAATGAATGAAATTAATTTGTTGTTTTTTCATCCCAAAATATTTAAAATGATAGATTTTTTCCGTTTTTAAATATGATTTTGGAACCCTCGAAAATGAAAAAAAGTCGCAAAAACTTTTTCGTTCTTATGTGGTCTGATGTACAAAAAAAATCAAAAATCAAAAAAAGAAACATTTTTTAATTTAAATTTTGAAATTTTGAAGCAAATGGGGAGGAGAAGGGGGGAGGTCAAGTTAGAGACCTTAAATTTTTACCGCGTTCATTTGAAGTCATTTGGTATCCTTCTTCATTCACCCGCCCATGTCTTACGACAGGCATTTTCAAATAAGGTGAAATTATTTTTTTGACGTGCATACAAGGTGTCCCAAAAAATGCAAAATGTTTTTTTTTTCTCAAAAAAAAACGGAGTAAATGTTATGTTCTGATTTTAATATTTTAATAGTATACATTAATGGAGGTTTTTTGAATTTTTAAAATTTGAAACCGGTTCAGTAATGAAGCTATGAAAAAAATGAACCGGACAAAAGTTGTACAACTTTGAAAATTGATGATTTTTTATTTCACAATTTTTCCTCTATCTAATATAAGAAATGAATTATACCATCAGGAAGCGAGAGGTTGCTTGATTTTCATAAGGTAATATCACCCCTTCATTGTTAAATAGAAAAAAAAAAATTGGACAAATGATGGCTCATTTTTGATGTTTTACAATCTACATTTGAAATCCGGAATCTAAAAATTTAATAAAATAAACAGTTTCAAAATTTTGATGTCATAACCAACGCAAGTAGCGAACTTTGCGGACAAAAATTTTTCCTACAAGTATTGTCATGTACACGTTTTGCCTATCTTCAATATTGAAGGAGGATTTTCTTCGATAAATCAAGATAGGAAAATTTTGTATATGACCAGAAACTTTTGTACAAAATTTGCCTATCTTGAACCCTCTACTAAATCTACGTATCCAATTTTTAATTCCTAGCTTAACTTGGAGGGGAGTTATGCGAAGAACAAACTCAAAAAATGAGAAAAACTGACCAAAAAACTACATTTTTGGAAGTGTGAAGGGGTGCAATGGGCTGAGAAGTCGAACCCCCCCCCCAGACACATCTATGGTCCGTACTAAATGTACATATCAAATTTCAACTTCCTAGCTCAATTTGGAGAGATGATAGGGGAGGGGAGAAACCGCACCTTTTTAAAGGTCAAAAAGGAGTAAAATCTTCATATCTTTTCTCTTAGTTCACCTAGGAAGCTGATTTGTGAAAATGCTATGCAACTTTAAATTGTCTATCGATTGACTCAAAAAGGAACAATTTTTGCAGTTTTGGTCTCTGAGCTTCCCTCCTCGAAATTTGGGCATAACTGAATTTTGACCTTAGATCATCCTCACTTCTCATACATACATATTTAATCTGCAGCCAAATTGATTTTGTTCTGTATCGAGCAGAGTAAACAATATTAGCCCGGGGTCAGGGGGGTGTAAAAATCTGATGTAGTCAAGAACGGTCGTAATGGTCTTGTAGGACCTCAAAACGGATTTTATTGATCCGCCTCTCATCTGACGTACGTCGGTAAACTAAAAGTTAGTTTTTCAAAATCAGACTAGATAGGGAAGGAAAGACCATTTTTCAAGGTTAAAAAGGGGAAAACCTCTCATGTATCCCCCTCTAATCGACGTAAGAGGCTGATTTTTGAATATGTTATACAACAACTATGGATTGTCTATCAATTGGCTCAAAAAAAAGAACAATTTTTACGATTTTTTAAATGGGCTCATAAAACTAGAACGAATGCAGCTCCTTCAATAATGGAGATAAGCAAAATGTGTACATGACAAAATTTATAGGAAAAATTTTTTTTCACAAGATCTGTCACTTGTCGTCTCTGCTCGTGCTGTACATTTATGCTAATACTGTTCCTTAACTTCATGACTCCTGTACCAGGTTGAAGAGATGTCAAAAACTTTGAAAATCAGTTGATTATTATGTATGTGTTGAATTTAGCTAACAAATTTTCGCATTCCTTTCTCGCTGCTCCTGCGCAACATCTGAATTTCGATCGGATCTTAATTAAAATAAAATATTACGATTCTAGTCGCACAGAAGTACCTGTAACCGAGAACAAGACCATATAAAACGGAACCATTCCACGAGCTGTACCTAGCAAATGTAGTACCTTAGCTAAATACGATAAATCTACTATAACTCGGTACCATCTACAATCTGTGCAATATTTGCGAGTCGGAAAATTCACCACACGTAAATCCACGGTACATGTACGTAGTATCTGTAAGACAAATCTAAAGCCAAACGAAAATACGTTGTTGAATGCAGATAAAAGGTGCGGTCACGGCCGACCATCGTTTCCGGAAAAGATCGAGATCGGGTATATAAGTATTGTGCGAATACGATGACAAAACCCTGTCGCTAAACAAACTTTACGTACGGTACGTTCGTACGAGAAATCCGATCAATGTAAGTAATCTTGTTAAGGTGTATATATACTGTATACAAACTTGCAAACTTATTTGGCAACTCGAACTTTGTATTTATTATATGAAAAAATATGAGAGTCCGGTGAATTTCATTTGTTATCGTTCCATTCGTGGTACCTATATATATAGGTATTTCGAACCAGAGGCGGATGAAACTGGCGGTGAATTTAAATTCGTCTCCATATCTCTTAGGAAATTACCTAAGCAGCAATAAAATTACCCCAAGATGAAGTTGATAACACGCGGCTGCCGAGTAATTTCTCTATGGCATGGCGATGAAATTTATCACCAAGCACCGCACCCTTGTCTCATTCGATTACGACAAAAAGTAACTTTTTTTCTCGACGATTTACTCGGTATTAATGTACATGTACCGAGGGGGGTTTAACGACCAGCACATTCTCTGTATCGGCCATTTTCGTACGTATTATTACGACGATATCCCTGCGTCTAGACGTTTTTATAAAACGTTTTACAACATCCGACTCGAATCCGCGATTATCGTATTTGTACAAAAATTGCTGCTCAGACTGTAATGCTCGGTATTAATACGTACTTATATCGTACATACTACGAATACGGTATAATACGACGTAATACGACAACCAGACTATTATGTGTTGTATGCCAAATAAATATACGTACATGTGACATTATTATAACCTACACAAACATTGTCAGCAGACTGGCTTCGCCAATGTGACCAATATGGTGAATATTTATTCAATAGATTACGCAGTATAACGTGAATATGGCGAAGACAGTTAACGTGTAATTTCAAAAGGTAGGTCTGGATATGTGTACATACCGAGGGAGTGTGTGATATTGATTTTCTTTTTTTTTTTTTACATCAGCACCCAACACAACATATGTATTAACGACTCGTTAATAAATCAAATACACGTTTTTTCGGTTTTAACCCCAATCAAAATTTACTAAAAATGGAAGTTTCGCAAATAGGCCCGAACTTCCCCGAAATCCATGCCAATTTTGATTATTCGGCAATAACTTCAACAAATAACACATTTGCAGAAAAAATGTTGAAACAAATGTTGTAGAGCACTAAAAAACAAGTATCTTTACTTCTTTGACTTTTTCCCCTAAGAAGTCGTAGGGAGCAGCTAGAGCGTCCAGAAAAAAATCACTTGAAAATCTCCAATTGACACGAATAATTCTCAAAAATCCGCTTAATTCACTGTTGGTAGCATTTTTATTGCGTAGCACTTCCCAAAATTGTATAAAATAAGAAAAATGTTGGACCGCCCGTTTTCTCAAAGTGGGGTTGGGGATGCCCTTTGAAAAGGTTACAACTTTTTCAAAAGATAAGTTTGTTGCTATGAAATATGCGAAGAATTGGTTGTGGCAAACGTTGTAGAGCGTTAAAAGACAAACTTTTTCGATTTTTTACTTTTTTTTTTTAGGTGGTCACGGGAATGAGCTGTGTCGAAACGAGAAAAAAGTGACCCCTGAAAATTCCTCTTAAAATGAATAATTTACGCCGATGTGAGTCAGGTAATGAGCCAAAAATTGAACGAATCTAATGCATGGGTTTTTGTGCTCACGGAATTCAATTTTGACAACCATTTCAGCGTTGGACCCAACTTGAGTTTCTGAAGGGGAGATTCAAAATTTTTAAATTTACAAATTTTAGTCATCGGCGTTGTATCAAGCTCCAAAATTGTGAGGTCTAAGATACCAAAGCAGCGTGTTGGGAAACCCACATATCAAATCCGATTGACATTTGTGTGTTATTTACAATCACCCCGTTTTGGGGCGAAATTTGGGTCCGAAAGCTAAAAACTCATTAATCTAGAACTGGAGATTTTTGACTTCATAAATCGACAGTAATGTCCAAAATTTGTCAAATTTCGGATTTTGAACCTCCCCTTCAGAAGCACAATTTGGGTCTAACGCTGAAATGGATATCTAAATCAAATTTCAATTGGACTCATTCAATTTTAGGCTCGCTGGAATTATGAGTGGAGTTTGGTGATTTGATCGGGGGGGTAGGGGGTAGGGTAAGCTCCCAGGATGGTAAACAAACAAAAAATTAAATGAATATTTACATTTGAGTAGTTGAAAAAGGTTTTTGGGGAGAGGGTTGGAGGAGAAAAGAGGTTGGAAGCTTAATTTTTGCAACGAAATAGAAATGTACGAGTGTCCGAGCCAAGCAAGGGCGAAATTTTGAAAAAATCTAATTTTCAACGTTAAAAAAGATGCATTTCTTAAAATTTTTGCATCAATTTTGTATGTTTTTAGGAAGAAAAGATCAAAATTTTTCAGCAGAATCATTTCAAATTATTACTAAAATTTCCATAATTTCATAAATTTTCATGATGTTCTGAACAATTTTTGTAAATTCAATTGGTTTCAAAAATTTTTCAGATTTGTTAGATATTCATCATACACAAAACTTTCTGAGGAGGGGGGGGGGCGGGTGATTCACCATCGAAGGAGTTTAGCCTCCCTCGCCTCTTCAATCCGTGTATGGCTGGAATTTATAACTCACTCGCACAGGTGTAAATTATTTATTTCTAGGGGAAATTTTTGTTTTGACGGAGCTGCGTTCCATAAGCAACCAAAAAAAAAGTACAAAAACAAAAAAGTATATGTCTTTTGATGGTCTACAACATTTATCTGAGTCAATTTTTCGAATTTTCTAACGTAATTAACTTTTCGCTTGAAAAAGTTGAAATTTTTTGAAGGACAACCACCTCCCCACTTGGAGAAAATGGGATGGTCCATGTCTTATGGCTGTGGGTTATTTTTCTTTAAGTGTAACGTTTTTTATGTAACATTTTTGGTGTGATGTTTTTGATTTGAAGTTTTTGATCGAAAACTAGCGATAAATGATGATTATAAAAGATTTTTGGACTTAATGTTAAAATGTTAACATGGATATATCTTAAGTCTGGGAAAGTTTTATAAAACTCATGCTGAAAGATGAGTATGGCTGATGTTTGAACTTCATGTTAAAATGTCTGAGTTAAATGATTTTTGACTTGAAGAAGTTTTTGATCAAAAACTCATGATAAAAGATGATTATAAAAGATTTTTGGACTTCATGTTAAAATGTTAAAACTTGCAATAAAAGATGATTATGAATGATTTTTGCACTTTGTTTTAAAATGTCCAAGTTGAATAAATGCAAGAAAAAAAATAGAAAAATAAAAAATTATAAAAATTAAAAAAAATTAAAAAATGAAATTTCCAACTTTCACACTTGCTGTTGAAATGCTGACATGTATAAAAAAATTAAAAAATTGTAAAAATTGAAAAATTGAGGTAAAAAATTTTTTTTAATAAAAAAATATTGAGCGATTTCTGTTTTTTATGTTAAAATGTTCAAGTTGAATAAATGCTGAAAAGTATTGGTGAGTTGAAAGTGTACGTTTTGTATGAAATGTCAAGTGTGAACTGGAAGTAAAAAGAGTAACGGTTAATTTTATGATTTCATTATAATTTCATATGAAAGAGTACCTAATGAATTATTTTTGTATTTTATGTTAAAATGTTTAAGTTGGATAAATGTGCCAAAAAATTGGTGACTAGGAGGTGTACGTTTTTGATATGGATATGTTACATATCCATGATCTAAAATTTTTCCCTGAAGGGGAAAAGTGCTTGAATTTTTTAATATAATAGTGGAAAGTACAATTCTAGAAAAATGCTACTAAAAGTAAATTAGACAGATTATTGAGAATTATACTTGTCAGTTGGTGATTTTTGAAAATGATTTTTTTCTTAACCCTCTAGCTCCTCCCCATGACCTCCGGGGGAAAAAATTCAAAGTAATAAAACTGTTTGTCTTTTAATATTCTACAACTTTTGTTTTCACATTTTTTTCGTGAGAGCATTATTTGGGAACTAAATGTCAAAAAGCCCAATTTTATACCCTCTCGCCTCCCCCAAATGGGGTAAAATATGCACGGATTTTACGGAAATTCCCTAATATTGAAATACATACTTCATAATACCTACACACTGAATTTCCCTTTCTCGGGAATTTTTATCGTGGTTTGGGTTATTTTTGGGCTGAAATGACTGTACTAATATAAAATACTGTACTGACGGTTTAACTGAGAGATTACCTCGTAGACAACTCTCTCTACCAATTTTAGGGTTATTGACTTCGCCATCGGATCCATTTAATTTCCTATTAAGTGTAGTTTTCTTAGTATAGCAAAAGTTTTTTCGCCTTTAAATTGTCTATTTTACGATAGATACTCCGATGAAAGCTCATCGAATCCGGCTCGAAAGGAAGCTCATATATAGGCCTAGGCCTGTTGTGTACGTCTATTTAGAGCCACCGTAGGTACATAAAATTGAACTATGTAACTTTGGCGAATGTTATACCTATACTTACTTGGCGTTCTACGGTATCGTCTTGGGGATTATTGTGACGTAAGTGTGAGTGTAAGTGCCCTTATACCTGATGGTTTTATGGTACACGCGATTGACTTGGTTCACAGAAGCGAATCATTAGCTAGGTCTATGTGTGTGCTCTGTGCTCTGTGCCTACATTTTTGTATGAATATGATAGGTATAGGTCTGGCAGTATCTTATCTAACTGAACGTAATTTCGTATAGGATTTGTCGTCGTCGACGGCGGTATATTCTTTGTGAGTGAATTTCAATACGTACAGTACGTCTACCTAGTCCTATACCGAATCAGCGGTGGTCCGGATTTTTTTTTGTGTGAAACGTGATACAGCGTAGCGTAAAGTGGTATGAACCATTGTACCGAGCTACAGCTACCTACGTAGCTAACTTTTTATCGCAAGCACGTAAGTAATATGCCTTACCTGCCTGGTTTCATGTTATTTAACGTGGACGAACTTGTAAAATTGTTCGATTTTGTTGTTGTTGTTGTTGCTGTTGTAGCTTGTATTTTGCGATGATACGGTATTAGTACTTTAAAGTACCTACCGCCTACACTTTTTTTTTTCGTTCTCTTTTCAGTCGAGTCATTGAATTCAGTACTCGAGGAAAAAAAAAAAAAGTACAAGTGTGTCAAATATTCGACTTTTCTGCGATTCGCTGTAGGAAGTCCGTGTCTGTATAGCGATTTTGTATATAACATTTTTCGAAATTAAATTATAACCGTTCATAATGCGAATATCGTGGGCGTTGGTGTGGAAAAATGTTGAGCGATTGTATCGTAGGTAAAAGTTTGCATTTGAAAGAAAAAAACACATCACATTTGCGACGCTTTTTTAGCCTGATTTTCGTGAAATACTTTTATTCGGAGAGTTGTTACATTTATGGTATTTTTTTATTAATATGTAAGTCTGAAACCCACGAAAAGCACATCCATGATCCCCTACTACATCCACGTAGAGGATTTCACTCACGTAGCTCAATCTGGAGGGGAAATATATGAGAAATAGTTTCTTTTTCAAGGTCAGAAGGAGAGGAAAACTCCCCCTCCACAATATTTCTCCTCCTAATTGACCTAGTAGACTGATTTTTGGATATTTTATACAACTTCAGATTTTCTATAGATGTAGACTCAAAAACCAACAATTTTTGCAATTTTTAGGCGTAATTGAATTTTGACTGAAGGTCATCACCGCTCAGGAAATATGCGAAGTGTAATCTCGAAAAAATATAAAAATCGTCCGGAAGCTAATTTTATGGCCGTGCTGGAAGTTGCATCAAAGCGAGAAAGCTAAAGACTCCGAAAGACATAGCTAGAACTCCCTTTTGAATCTACATTCCAGGTTTCACCCACTTTGATCAAGAATCCAATTTTAGGGCTAGTCGGAGGATGCAATGTTGATTTATGTTCGAGACCACCCCAAACACAGATCTAAGCCATCTACTAACGCTATAAGTCAGGGGGGGGGGGATTTGTTACAGAACAGAACAAATTTTTTCAAAGTCAAAAAAGGAAAACCTTTCATATTCCCCATTTTAATTGATATAGGATGCAGATTTTTTGATACGTTACACAACATTTGGTACTCTGTGGTGTAATTAAACGACGCATAATTTTTGCGATTTTTTGAACCTCAGCACACCTTCAGCTAAATTTAGACCTGACTGAATTTCACCCCAAGGTCATCCACACTCATATAATATCCAATCTGAACCTAAACTATTTCCGAATTTGAGTGGTTTTGGTTAGTATCGAGCTGAGTAAATTATTTTTAGTTGGAAGAAGGGGAGGGGGATAAAATGAACGAATAAATATTTGTTATGACCAGAAATTATCTCAATGATCTTTTAGGACCTCAAAACGAATTTTGCTGATACTCCTACTCTTCTTCTACTCCTACTGCTCCCCGCCTTAATCCGATAAACGCCCGGTTTTTATTGGCAATATTACAAAAAATTTGGTAAAAAACTTCTTAAGAGGACTGTAATGGTGCTCGGGGGGTTTGAAAAGTCGACACCTCTTAAAGGCAGATGTCGACTAACTCATTCGATTTGGTGAACAGACGTGCAGAGAAGTGTAGTTTGTCCAAGGTGAAAAAAAGGGAAACGCTCCATATCTCCCCTCCTCATAATGGGCTTCTCTACCAATTGGTAGTGAAATGAATAATGTTGAGATTTTTTGTCCCTCAGCACCCCATCTTCCAAATTCGTACGTGATTGAATTTCGCCCCAAGATCGCGCCAACTCGTAAACGTATAATTCGTCGCCAACCCAAGCTTACTGGCCGAGTTTGAGCAATGCTAGTGGGTACCTATCCGAGTAATTTATTTTACTGATAGGTGGGGGGGGGGGGGGAAAATTTGAAATAATTAAAAATGAATTTATGACGTGCCCAAAAATGGTCTATATGGTTTCTTAGGCCCGCGAAAAGATATTGTAAATTCCTTCTTCCTCCTCCCCCTGGTCAATAGTAGTGGGTCGAGAGTCTGTAATAGCTGTGTTTTTTTTTGTACGAATCAGCTAAAAATTTTAAAAATGATGTTTTACAAACAACTGAAAAAAATAAAAGAAAGATTTTCTCGGTAATTTTTGAAAATATATGTGTCATCCGTGAATGGTGAATACGAGTACTCAATCATCCACCTACTCACATACAGGAAATTTTATTGATTCGTTATGGTAAACAAGTGTTTACTTAAATATGTATGTAGTTCGTTTGTATACCTAGCTACCTACATATTACCTCTTCAGGAAAAATGAAAGTATTTTTCGTAATTGTATACTCATGACCATGAAACTTATGTAAAGCATTTTTACTCGAATTTATAAAAGGTTACGCCACCTATATCTATGAGTAGGTAATATGTATATTAAATAGGCACTGTACATTTCATACTCATTTAGGAAAATTGACAAGTTTGTTTGTTAAGGTTGTAAAGATTGTGAATTTAAATTCAAGTCGTAATGTCCAAAAACAAATTTCAGCCTGAAAATTTCGAGTACTTTAAAGTTAGTTGTAGGTAACCTTGAAAGCTGATTTATTATTATTTTTTTTTTGTCTGGAAACTTTTTCTATGTCTACTGATAGAAAGCCAGTAGTACAAATAATCCAATAAATGGGCCTACCTGTAGATAGTTGAAGTAAATTACACTTTGCACTGCTTTCTAATAAAATATTTCTCTATTTTTTATTTAAGGAAAGAAAAAAATACGTTGTAGGGTAAAGCACGATCACCTAAAGATCTTTATAGTTATTTTAATGTAGAACAATTTTTGTTTCAGCGCTTCTGAGTTATAAATTGAAAATTATCCGTATCCGATTATAAACCATTGATCAGAATGTATAGATTTGAAATCACAAGCTCGAACAAATCAATATTTTGATACCAAAGTCAATAATATCGCCAATTTTTTATTTTTTTTATCTCCCTATCGGAGGCTTTACGAGACTTGAAATTAAATCAGTGTGGGAATCAGTATCAGAAAGTGGAATGACTCATATTTTGATTAGTGGCGTAGCCAGAAATGGCTCGGAAACGAGGGTTTCCACCTTTTTCTATGTATTATTTTTTGACTAAAAATTTATAAAAATTAATTAAACGGTATGCCCAAACGAAGCCAGGGCGAAATTTTGAAAAAATGAACTTTTTCAACGATCAAAAAGTGTACTTATAAAAAATTTTCCAAGTTTTTTGGGAGGGGGAGGGGGTATGGATGTTCAAATACTGCCCCCCTCAAGCTACGTGATAATTTAAAATTTTGATCCTTCCCCTTCCCCGTTTCAGATCCAGTAATCCAGTATTAGATTTAGAGCTCAAATGATATTAAAATAAATTTGACGCATCTAAGAACCCACCAATCCATAATCTGTTTAATTTATAAAGGACCTCGGCTTATCAGTAAACCATGCCTGTTAACCAATTGAATGACTTAATAATCAATTTCAACAAATCAAAATAAATAGTGGATAACACTTATTACAACCTTAACGAAAACTTGATTATAACTTTTTTTCATGAAAAAAGATGACTCTTCAACTGTAGTCTGTTTAAATTGAAAGGTGAGGCTGTGATACTTTTAAAGAGAATTTTAAATTTACCTTTTGGAGTTTCAAGTTTCAAATTTCAAATTAATACCGATGGCAGTTGATTAATCCAAGTTAAAAAGGATACTCTATCGACCTAGGGTGAATGGGGAGGGGGGCGATCAGAAAAATCTGTTTTTGAGTCCTAGAAGAGTATGCAGGCCATTTTTGGCCCTGGCAGATATTTATTCCTTGTTATTTTATCGTTAATTTTTGCTACGCCCCCCCCAATACCAAAAATCATTTGCTCTGTTGTATTTGTGGCGGATTTGATGTTTTTGAGTAAGAAGTACCTTAGGTGAAAATTCAGTTATCCCAAATTTGGTGGAGGGGAGGGGGGTTATGAGTGGGTAAAAATCGCGTAAAATTATTTCTTTTTTGGTCTATCGATAAAAAATCAAAATTGTTTATAATATATCCGAAACTCAGCCTCATCGGTCAATTAGGAGGGGAAATATGGGGGTTTGTACCCTGTTCTGACCTTTAAAACAATTTTTTCCTCTCCCCCCTCCAAGTTGAGCTAGGAAGTTGAAATTTGACATGTAGGGTACTCCTCTCACAGCCCTGAAATAGTGGTTGTTTGGGCAATTTTTCTTATTTTTTGAGTTCATCCCACGCATATCTAGTTTCCAAATCAAGCTAGAAGGTTTAAATTTGTGGCTCTCAGCCCATCTCATAGGGCCAAAAAAGTAATTTTTAGTCGATTTTTCTTATTTTTAGCCTATATTGTCAGTGAAAACCAGGTTATTACATTGTACCGACCAACTACGGTGGGGGGGGATACCAACAAAATCCATTTTGGGGCTCTACAAGACCAATGATACAATTTTTGGCCATATTAGATATTTATTTTTATTTTATTTGTTTCCCATGAGCATTAAAATCATTTACTCTGCTCGATACCGACCAAAATCGCTCCTACTCGGTCAATCGTCTGAATATGGCGGCGGGTTAGATATATATAAGTGGGGATAAATTTGGGTTAAAATTCAGTTTTGCCCAATTTTAGTGGAGGTGGTGCTGAGGGGCCAAAAACGCAGAAATTTTTCCACTTAAGCCAATCGATAGAGAATGCAAAGTTGTAAGGACAAATTCAGCTAGGGAATTGAAATTTGGTATGCACATTCAGTAAAGGCCCTAGACGTGTCTTTTGGGGATCTCGACTTTTCAGCTCCATCGCACCTCCTCACAGCCGCAAAAATTTGGTTTTTTGGTCAGATTTTCTTATTTTTTGAGTTTTTTGATTTTGTTCCTCGCATAACTCTCCTCCAAATAAAGCTATGAAGCTGAAACTCGGTGGCCCTAGATGTGATTTTCAGCGGTTTCAATTGTTTAGTCACGTTACACCCTTTTATAGCCGCAAAAAATTGATTTTTTGATAGGTTTTTCTTATTTTTTGAGGAAATTAAAATTTGATATGTAGATTTAGTAATTCCTGGTTATCGTGAATGTGCCTTTCGGGGTTTCAGATATTCATTGCAATGTCTACCATTACCCCTATCACTGCTGAAGAAAAAACATCCCAATGCTCCACCTTTTTTTATTCCACGAATGAATAATTCCCTCATCACCTTTACTTTAGGATAATCAAACTCAAAAAGTAACACATTGCTATGTGTTTTTTTTTTTTTTTTTGTTATTTTTGACCCACCTTGTGCGATTTTAATTAGCCATCATCTTCGGCTAAATTACTATCAAGTAGATATTCAAAGAATATCTTCTCTCGATAAATCATCGTACTCGTTATCATTTCTGCGATAATTTCGAAAGATAGAGGAAAGAAATTTTCCTTGATTACCATCCGCGAAATTCCCCCCTAACCTCCCATACTACCAATTCAACGATTGATTTACACACCATTCAATTTACTTACTCAACGAGGATTGTACTGTACGTATCAATGTACTAGAATGTACCACCACACACATTCATAACATCAACGTTTCAACGCCTCGTTACACGTATTATGTAGGTTTTTTATTCGATAATTCGATGCGAAAGTACTTACTACAGCAATAATAACGACGAGCTTTTCTCGATTCTTGTCGCCTCTTTTATTATGTACACGATCGTACAAATACGTGCATATTTATAGACCTACTGTATGCGAGTACTCAAAAGTGGGATTATTCACTTCGAAATAACGTGCGAATTATAAAATCGAAAAAAAGAAAAAAAGAACAACAAATTCATAAAACCATCGATAACCTTCACGTTGAAGTACTCGACGTGTACGTATTGCATGAAAGTTTTTTTTCATATTCGTTTCATGCTTATGTACCTGTGAGTACAGAGTACAGACGTGTACCGTGTGCTCGATTCAATTTACTTGTACTGGTACCTACTTTGTTACTATAGGTATAGGTAAGGTACCTACTAGGGTGGGTCAAAAAAAACGATTATTTTTTTTTTCACTTGGTACCCTGAAAAACTGGTTGGTAG
>FIZR01032014.1:0-29767 GCA_900060175.1 Ferrisia virgata | reverse complement strand
TTAGAACTATGTCATTTAAACGTCATTAATGTGCCAACAAAAATGTCAAACTTATAACATATCTGTGTCATGATAGTGTCAACAAATATGTGTCAGAAGTTCGTCAGTAATGTGTCGTTCAAATGTCACCTGAAACTCAAAAATTCGCCAAAAGTATACCACTTTTGTGCCATGGAATATTGATGGTGTTTCTGTGATTTAAAATTGACACAGTAATTGCAATGCCTGTTGAAGTGGGCGGAGAAATCATTATTTTGATTGGTTAAAATTTTTTAAAGCGGTATCTAATGTGTAGTGACTTGAAAATGACGCGTCACATGACACCAAATTGACGAAATTTGCACGACGGGGACTTATCGACATTGAATTCAACTACCTTGGCACTTAAATCATTTTCTCGATATTTATTCGCAAATACCAACATTCTGGCAGCGTTTTCAACCGATAAATTATCGTATAATGTTCGAGAGCAGATCTTTTTCAAAGGTTCCAAAGCAAGTTTATCTGCGGCTACGAATAAACCTTCCGATATATTGTTTAAGTTTTCACATCTTCCGGTGTAAATATGTCGTAGCAGTTCGGCCATAACTTCTTCATCCATATCGGTAATGTTTACCCCGACTTTTCTATGCTTTTTGTCTTTATCTTTCTTATCGATACTTTCAAATAAGGCAGCGAAAGTAGCGCTACGAGAAGCCAACATAGCCTTATGTGCTGCGAAATCTTTACCATTTATCGAGAATACAATATCCGTGTGGTTTGGATTTTTAAGCAATGATGCCATATTTCTGGGTAGATTATGCTGTTCCAGGGTGCTAGATTCGAGAGAATTAGTATTATGGTGTTTACGAGTAACGGCCTTATTGATTAATTTATTATTGTAGTACGATATCTTGATTGCGAAGGTTAACGAGTCGTTTGGTAATAAATGATTTCTGAAATCTTCATTTTTCTTGCTAAAGTCATTCCAGCCGATACTGTTTGCTCCTTTGACGATTTCTTTAATCGTTTCTTTCGAACATTTATTTTGTTATTTATGATTTAAAATTGATACGTTTAATTTTACGATGGCTTTTTCAATTACGCTTTCTTCTAGTAAATGAACGTGTAGTGAAAAATAATGTTTTTGGTTTCCGTAGTATTTGGGGTAAAGTCTCAAATGCCATTTGCAGGTATTATCTATTACGGTGTTAAATTCCGGCGATATTATCTTGTAGCTGTTTTGTGATTCGTAGAAATGAAAACAATTAATTTTCCAAATATTAATTATTTCGTAAAGTTTGAAGTCCGTGTTGCATTGTATTTAGTGATTTGATGCATTGTCAGGTTTACTTCCGTTCAAAGTTATGTTCGATGAGTGATTCTGTAAGCATAGGAAGAGATTATATTTGTGTGTATTTATCTTTCGGTGAAATATACAAAATAAGGAAAGATTATGGTAATATGCCTCGAATAGCTATTCGTCTTCCACTCTTGTCATAATTTTTTTCCACTAAAATTTACTTGATTGGTTTTTTCTTCGTCTTCTTTAATTGCTACATTTTTTGCCTTCAATTTTGAACCTATTTACGAGGAAGTTAAAGTATGCACTTTTTAACCTGATTTTCTATGTCGTATTGTCAATAAACACCAGGCTATTGCAGTCCATCAACGTTTTGGGTTCCTAGAAGACCATTTAGACCAATTTTGGCCTGGGGAAATTGAAAAGGATTTTTTCCCAAGTACTGGTACAGGTCATGGGATGCAGTAGGGCTGAAAAGTCAAAACGTCCGAAAGGCAACTTAATCTATATTCCAAAGGTCAACTGCCTAGCTCAATTTGGAGCAGAATTATGCGTGGAACAGACTTAACAAATAAGAAACCCCGACCGAAAAACTACATTTTCAGAGCTGTGAGGGAATCCAATAAGACTGGAAAGTCGAGTCCTCCGAAAGGCGCATTTAGCGCCTGTCCTGAATGTACATGCCAAATTTCAACTTCGTTGCTCAATTTGGAGGTGAGTTATGCGAGGAACAAGTTCTAAAAATTAGAAAAATTGACAAAAAACCACATATTTAAGGCCGTGAGAGGGGTTCAATATGACTGAAAAGTCAAGACCCTCAAAAGACACGTCTAGGGCCCTCACTAAATGTACATACCAAATTTCAACTTACTAGCTCAATTTGTGGGGGGAGATAGGGAAGAAACAGCTGTTTTTCAAGGTTAATAAGGGCAGAAACCCTCATATCTCCCCTCCTAATCGACTTGGAAGGTTGATTTTTGGATATATTATACAACTTCTGACTGTCTATCGATTGGCTTAAAATGAGACAATTTTCGCATTTTTGACCTCTCAGCACCCCCGCCCCAAAATTTTGGCGTAATAGAATTTTGACCCAATTTCATCTCCACTCATATATATCTAATCTGCCGACAAACTGAACCTATTGACCGATTGGTAGCGATTTTGGTTGGTATCAAGCAGAGTAAATGATTTTAATGTTCGGGCAAAAAAAAATAAATACCTGACATGGTCAAAAATGGGCTTAATGGTATTCTAATGCTCTAAAACAAATTTGGTTTCTTGAAAAATTCTACAGTTTTTTAAATTCTTATTTTCATTCAAAAAAAAAAAGGATTACACGAAAATTTCGAAATGTCGGTTTTATGAAATTCTTTAAAATGTTTTGGGGAGGGGGGCAGGGAAAAGGAACGTATCTTCGATCTGTCACCAGTCTCTAGCTGTACATCTTCTTAGTCAAAACCTGGCTTAAAAGCATTATAAGTCAATCTTCAAAAATTACTAAAAAAGACTGAATTTGAACTATTGAGAGTTCGTGATAAATTGAAGCATTTTTAAAATCGAGTTTCTTCTCTTCCCCCCCCCCCTCGTCCATCGACTTGAAATGGATACGGGAGGAATACCAGCAACATTTGCTCTGGGGTCCTAGAAGACTGTTATTTGAGAATAATATTTTAAAAGTATGATGTTTTTTTTGAGCAGTGGTAGGAGTACTCGTTGATGTTAGAATGCATATTTCACCCCCCCCCCCGCGCCACCAACACCTTGAGACCAACTACTAAATCAACACACCAAATTTCAATCTCTTGATCAAGTTGGAAAGGACATATACGTATGCCTGGAACAAATTCTAAAAATGAGTGAAAAAGTAAAGATAAATAAAAAAAATAAGAAATTGAAAAAATTAAAAAATTGAAATAATTGAAAATTAAAAAAATTAGAACTGAAAAAAAATTAAAAATCCCACAAAACTGAAAATTAAAAAAAATTAAAAATTAAAGAAATTAAAAATAAGAAAAATTAAAAATAAAACAAAAACAGAAAACCACGGAGGAGGAGTAAATATTTGACATGACCAAAAATAATTTCATTGGTCTTCTAGGATCTCAAAACTAATTTCGATTATGCTCCTCCCCCCCCCCACCGTATCCACCGTACATGATAGACTGTAATATCCTGGTTTTTATTGGCAATGACATAGAAATTCAGTTTAATAATTTGTTCAGCTCTGTACCAACCAAAACTATTCAAATTATGCCAGCAGGCTTAAATTGATAGAGAATGTGATATATATGAGTGTGGATGACTTTGAGCTGAAATTCAGTCGTTTCTAAATTTGGGGGAAGGAGTACTGAGGGGGCTAAAATTGCAAGCATTGTTCACCTTTGAACAAATCATTGGAGAATCAGAAGTTGTATATTTGTTATCTAGCTTCCGAAGTGATCTCTCACTGAAATTTGCCATGGAGATTTGGTAATCATCCTGCATATGCGTTTTGGTGATTTCGATTCTTCCACGCACCTCCCACCTTCCCATAAATCCTGTTGCAGCTCGAAAAAGTAGTTTTTTTTTGTTGGTTTTTACTATTTTTAGAGTTTGCCTTGTACATATATTTTCTTTAAATTGAGCTTGGAAAGGAGTTTTGAAATTTAACGTATGGTCTTCGTTGGTCCTTTGGCGTTTTCAATTTTTCATCTTGATTGTTGTCTGTCGAATGGCAGTTCCAAGAAAGTGGAATTTTTGTGCAGTTTTTCCAGTATTTTTAGCATGTGCCGGTCTGGATGTCGTCTCTCCCTTCTCCATTGACCTAAGTGACTGAAATTTAGCGTATCCTGCCTTTGTAAGTTTCAACTCTTCAGTCTTTAATTCACACATTTTTAAAGTATCGAAGAAAGGTAGATAAACCATTTACGAAAATCAGGCCAAGAAGCATCGCTTCTTGGCCCATTTTATCGAATCGACGTTTCCCATATCCCATTTCAAGGTAACATTGCGCTGCAACCCTACAAATCGAATGCGGTAATTTTATTAAAATTATATCGATTTTTCAGGTCGGTTACAAATCACCGGAAGATGGAAAATCGATGGTATTTAGCGGTATCTTTAATTTCTACACCAAAGTATACAGATTCTCTTGCGAATTGACCGACGTGTCGTTGAAAATCGATCGAAACATGATACGATTAAACGATTTCACCATCCAATCGACTCGAGCCGAAGAAAAATTGCAATTCGATAAAAAACGATGTACTTTGAACGAATCGTCGGACAGAGTGACCGACGATACGCTACAAAACATGATGACCGAAGCTGTATCGAAGTACTGGCTCGATCATTCCATCAACGTGGCTCATTCGGCCTTACTCGATCGTCAATTTAAAAATTACACTTATCAATTTACCGGCATGTACAAAGATAGAATTTTATCGACTTTAGTGCAGCAGATGATCGATTACCTGAAAACCATAAATATCGATTCGTTCGACGTATCACCTTCGGCTCACGGATCGTTAAAGGAAAACGCTTTAGATATGCTGTTCGAGAACCAAGTTTACAATATTAAGATTTTCAATTTATTCAATCATTCGAATTTCGACACGAATTATAAAATCAGCAAAGAGGCTGATAACTCGATGAAGGTTTTGATGACCACGATCGTGTACTATCCGACCGAAAGTTCCGCCATTTTGGCCATCTCTTCTAAACAAGATCCCAACGAGGTGATCACATTTTACGTGAAGAATGTCGAAGTGAATACGCTTTTCGAGCTAAAGATTATCAACAAAGTGGCCAAAGTCAAACCTCTCGATGTTAATGTTAAATTAATCGAAAATGAACAGAAACGCGATTCGATTGTAATACAAGTATTGAAAAAGTATTTGAATTTAGAGCTATCTAAAGAATTTCAAAGAGCGTTGATATTTTTGATGAGTAAAATTGACTTCAATTCGTTGAATTTGTAATTTTATGTATTCGAAACTGGTACTCTTTTTTATACGTTTCAATTAGTGCGCTATTTGTTTTTTTAATTTTTGTTAATTAAGCTTAATTGTATAATTTTTTTTCTTTTTATAATTTAAAACTGATATATTTTTAAAAAGTATATAAATAGGATGTAAAGAAAAAAAAAGGTTCTTCTATTTGTTGTGGTTTTATCTTAACCTTAACCTACTCTTTCTTGTTAAATTGTTTTCTGTATCGCAACAAAGAAAGACAAATAGACTTAAATTAGGAGTTAGCTGGGGAAAAAAATGAAAGAGAGGATTAAAAGAACGCAATCTAATAATACACCGTTTGTTGCAAAACTAAAAAAGAAGTAGGACCGAATTCATATCCCTTATAAACAAGTTGAGAGATCTTTTAGTTGAAAATAAATTTAGTAGAAAAGCCACAGGCGAGGTTTTTCAAAGCTTTAATACATTTAATACGCAAGATACCTACGCTACTTGTGACGTTATTCGTGCCATAAAAATGTTAAATCACCGCACGTAAACGTTTAAAAATTACTTTTTTTCTCCTACCTACCTCTACATGTATCTCCTCTGTTCTCTGTAAAACAATATTTTGCCGCCTACTAAATTATTATTTTAAGTACGGTATTTTGTTGGCTTTTTTTCGTTTCCTTTTGTATAGGACATAAATTGTAAAGGGGCCATTTTTCTAGTAGCGCTAATTTCAAAGCCTTAAGGATTTTCCGAAGTTTCTAATTTGAAGTTTAAAAGAAACAAGTATACCTACATATATAGGTATATATAGTATTACCCAGATACCTAGCTAGTGCTTGTCTCATTGATTGACGTACATTCGTCCCTTTTGTGTTGTAGATTTCAAGGTTCGAGGGTATTGGTGTTCGCTTTATAAACATTTATACTTATTGTCGATGAAATATAGGTAATTAATTATGTATGTTTGTAATCATTTGTTCTAGGTGTTTGGAGAAACGAATGAGAAGAAGACTCGTATCGAATGAGCAAGTTATATGGCTGGCACGTTTGCTTATGTATTCGAATGTTTCATACGCTTCAATACTCTTGCAACTTTTACCATCTGATGAAATGACGAGTGAGTAGATGTTTTGAAATGACTTTATTTATAATAATATTGGTCGTTTTCAACCTTCTACATTTGTGGGAATAGAAATTTCGTGAATGATCAAAAAGGCATATAATTAATATACCTTTCACCCCCTGTATCCAACTTCATATAGTATATGGTTGGATGTTCTGTAAATATCATACAAGCGGGGCTCGTGTATTTGCTGTGTCTTTATGTTTACATATCTATTCCTATTGTATTGATAATTAAAGCCTAGAGTTGTATATATGTATATATACATATATATGTGAGCTAGCCTTTGTTTAAAAGTAAATTCTACCTGGAATTTTCCGAATGACAACCTCAAGAACTCAAATTCCCTTGTCTAGAAAGGAATGGAGGAGTCATGAGTCACTTCATATTTCAATCTTGAGAAAGAACAGCTTTGTATACTTATAAATAATTGGAATATAAACTCATTTCTTGGAGCAAAGACAGTGTATATTGCAAGAAAAAGATTTTTAAGCCAGATTTTCCTAAAGTAAAGGAATCAATGGAATGGATTTTATTCCTGGAATAAAAAAATGATGTGCTCTGGGATTATTTTTCTCAGTACTGGTAGGTTCAGAATATAGGTAGATATTGGAATGAACATCTAAAACCTCAAAAAGACACATTTAGGACAACTGCTAAATTTGCATACCAAATTTCAACTTCCTAGCTAAATTAGGAGGAGAGATATGCTTGGGACAAACTCAATAAATAAGAAAAACCAATCAGAAAACCACGTTTTCCATGCTGTGAGGGGTTGCAATGAGGTTGAAAAGTTGAAATTCCCAAAATTCACTTCTAGGACGCTCACTGAATGTACATACCAAATTTCAACATCTTAGCTCAATTTGGAGGAGAGATAGAGGAAGAAGAGCCGTTTTCAGGATCAAAAGGAAGAATATCTCATCTTATCTCCCTTCCTAATTAACCCAGAAAGCTGATTTTTGGATTGGCTATCGAGTGAATCAAAAAGAAATAATTTTTGTGATTTTAGCTCTCATTGCCTCCTCCTACAAATTTCGGCGTAAATAAATTTTTACCCAAGGTCAACTGCACTGCAGAATATCGAATCTGCCCGCAATCTAAGCCTATTTCCCAAATTTGATCAATTTTGGCTGGTATTGATCTGAGAAAATTATTTTAATCTGGGGGGGGGGAGGTTGAAAGGAATAAACATCTAGCATGACCAAAAATGGTCTCAATGATCTTCTATGAAAACAGATTTCGTTGATACGCCCCCCCCCTACCATCTGTCGTAGGTTGATGGTCTGTAATAGCCGGATTTTTATTCACGAGGAGACATAGAAAATCAGGTTAAAAACATTACAGTTGGCAACACTAAAACTGGTTATAGAGAAAAAATCCCATCAAAATTGTTGAGTATTAAATGAAAACTTTATACAAATCATTTCGAATTGATGTTGAAGAAACTATTTTGAAAATTTGATACTACCTCACATCAAAAAATTCAAATTTGTGCAAGGTAAAAACAAGATTTGTATTGCAAGGAGTTGCAATAACGATTATGTATGAATCATATTATCAACAGTTGGAATGGCGATTTTATTAAATCTGCAATTTGTATTACAAATGCCTCATTCTATATCAAAACTAATCAAATTTTCTGGATCACTCATCATTGCAGCTATTTTTGATGTAAAGTTTTTAGAACTGACATTGCAAGCACATGCAATGTAAATGTTATGGAACTAACATTGCAACCACATGCAATATAAATTTAATTATCTGTAAGTCTCAGTCGCTTACAACTGTATTGCTTTTAGAAGACCGCACCATTCGTCACGATATCTTGCCTGTGAAGCAGCTCTTGCTACATAGCCCTTGGTAATCTTCCTCTTCCTCTTATACCAGGGATCTTTCCAAAAAGAATGCTATTTATGAGATTTCTGGTGTCTCTGCTTGGCACTTGTCTAAAATACTGTAGAATGTGCCACTCACATAAAACATTTAGCCTGACCTGCTCCTGTACTTCAAAGACAATTGAGATGCTGATTCGTCACACAGTTAAGGGTATCCTTAGCATCCTTGACCAGGCGCACCCACATCTCTCTATCTGTTTCAATGATGAAGTCTAAATGTATGGAAGTGTGGCCTTTTTGTATTTGCTCAGAGCTATAGAAACTGTCAAGACTCTTGCCCAATCCACCATTATGACTTGTATTTGATGCATTTGGTTAGAAATGTTATGCAATTTTACAATTTGCTACCAACCTGACAGTGATGATATTTTCATTAAGATAAAAACATAAAACTATGGAACTATTCACTCTATGAGAACAACAACTGCTTAGTGCTTGTTTTTGTCTGCAACTTCAGATGCGATTTTGGATTCACATATATACATACGGGCTCTCTATAAGATTTCGATTGCCATTGTGATTAGTAGACATACTTGCCATACAGCTTCTCTGTGACATTTTGTACCTGAATGACCTAAGACCAGAGTATCCAGCCCAAGGGACTAGCATTAATACAAAGTCAAAGTTTTTTGCTGACCAACTTCATCAGGTTTACAAGCTCTGCCATTTACAGCCCATGTAGAAAAACCACAACAGGAGCAGTAGTTATTTGCTATAGAACCGTAGTTTTAAGTAGTTATTCAGCACCCATTAGTAGTGTATTGGTACTTTGTTTACTGCTGAACAGAGGTGTTCCACCATACAGTAGTGGTGTTTCAGTAGATGTTTATGACTGTAAAGTGGTTGTGTAATAGTCACTTACTGGACGCAGTAATATTTTAATACTCAATGTTCCACATGAGATAATTTCAATACTCTTAGGAAAAGTGTGTCAGAAAAATGTACATAAAGTTCTCCTTCATCACCCAGTTAATTTGGTGTTTCAGTAGATGTTTATGACTGGAGCAGTGGTTATTTGCTATAGAACCGTAGTTTTAAGTAGTTATTCAGCACCCATTAGTAGTGTATTGGTACTTTGTTTACTGCTGAACAGAGGTGTTCCACCATACAGTAGTGGTGTTTCAGTAGATATTTATGACTGTAAAGTGGTTGTGTAATAGTCACTTACTGGACGCAGTAATATTTTAATACTCTATGTTCCACATGAGATGATTTCAATACTCTTAGGAAAAGTGTGTCAGAAAAATGTACATAAAGTTCTCCTTCATCACACAGTTAATTTGGTGTTTCAGTAGGTGTTTATGACTGTAAAGTGGTTGTGTAATAGTCACTTTCTAGATGCAGTAATATTTTACCAATCAATGTTCCACATGAGATAATTTCAATACTCTTAGGAAAAGTGTGTCAGAAAAATGTACATAAAGTTCTCCTTTATCATACAGTTAATAATTCAAGTAGTGAATTAGTGAACTACACTATTAGATGTGAAAGGTAGTAGTATGTTCCAGTGGGAAATGTAGGTACATCCCAAGTAGTGTTTACATTTTGTAAGTAGTAAAAATATACTGAATCCTCAGTGTTAGTAATCAATGAGGTTTCCTGGTGCGGTTTTGCCAGTGGTAATAAACAGCTACCACTAGTCTTACCCCCTACCCCCTTGTTCTCTACACCGACCCCCTTCCCCCAAGTCATTATGAGTTAAACGAATCTAATACAAAAAAATTATGTTCGATATCAGAGCCGTTGGATTAGTAAAAATTAATATACCACATTCTGTTTTAATCTTTTTCCATGGTAATTTTCCCATTGTTGTAGAATCTGGCGTACGGGGGGAGGGGGTGATGAGGTGCTCAAAATAAATTTAGTGCATTTTCACATGAAATGTGCCATTGGAAAAATGATAGTTCAAAACTGCACTTCTTTTGTGACACTACCAAAGCAGATGGGTAGGCTGAAAAGTTGAATTGTTGAAAAAACACATCCAAGAAATGAATCTCGTATCTCAGCCAAAATTTTGCCTTTCACATAGATTCGGAAGGACGATATTAAAGTGCACAGACGTGAAGAAACTTTTCTCTCTCCTCCATTTTCTTTATTCGAACAATAAATAGCTTACTATTTCTAATTCATTATCGATTAGTTCAAAATCTGGCACTTTTTGCCACTATCGACTCTCTTCTCTCCCTCTACCACCAAATACATAGTCTGACTAGAATTTTAATCCTAGGTCATCTCTGCTCGTCTCGTTCCATTTCAGTGCGATACCATCGAAATGTAAGCGGCCGTTGGGTAGTATGGAGTCGAATTAATAATTTTTTGAATTCGGAAAAATGTCTATCGCCACCACCTTAGCAGTATTTGTCATGCTTGAAAAATCTTTTAAAGGGTTTAATTGTATTGACACGGGGTCTTCTTTGAAAATTAAATAAAAATTGTACCCTCCCAGTCGGTATTTTTCTTCTATGGAATAGAAGTATAAAATCCAACAATGGCTACTTCAACTCAACCCTCATCTTCGTATTGGTCGTAATATTTTATAAAACCTAAAACAATTTAGTACCTTTATAAAATTTGAAAATGGCAAAAAAAAGTATATAAAGGTTTGCTTGAGTGCTTCGATCTTTATACGACTGCGACCGATGCGAAGGGACGTACCTATATAATTTATTTTTATCCAAAGATAATACACACGTATTATACCGCAGACGTCGTACCTACGTGTATAATTAATTAATACGACGTCGTTAAACAAGCAAAAAAAGATAGGTACCTCAATCGCGGAGACATAAAAATCAATACAACGAACTAGAGGTAAATAAAGTTATAATAAAAAAACTTCGCTAGTATATTATAACTGATACGGAGCACGCATTTAAAAAAAAAAAAAAAAAGGTATACTTCTATCTCTTTGTCTATGTAAAACAACACCATGTAGGCGACTTGGACAGGGCAGGTATTTGGTAAACGAAACGAGACTAAGGTATAAGAGCTCTCTTGAAAAAGTTTACTCAACAAATCTGCATAAAAAGTTTTCCGCTTTATTCGACGACGGGAATAAAAAACGACGGGGAAAAAATCACAACTAAAATAACCGAATGAGAGGTTGTTGTCGAAATTGAGAAAAAGGCGATGGGAGGCAGAGAGGGGAAAAAAGATCAACTTTATAAAAATAATGAACGAAGAATCGTATTTCATCTTTTCTGGCTCTATTTGTTTGTATAAATGATGAGTATACAGGGTGTTTCGCTTCAATACAACCTCCTTCATACTTCAAATACAGCAACTGAAGTTAGATGTATGTATAATGTTTTGCCTACACTGATCATTGCAGGAGCAAAATACACGTATCTGAAATTTTTCCCCTGAAAATATGTGGTGATTTTCAAAAATTTCCAACTTTTTATCCAAAAATGCCAGAGACGTTCGATTCGTATAGGGTGTGGTATTTTCAATAAAAAAATTGATAGCAAAAGGTTCAGTAGTTTGTGAAATATCATGAATAATGTAAGAAAAAATGCTAGAACTTTTCAAAACAAATTTTAACTTGACGTTCGAAAAAATATTTATAAGTATCCAATTGGAAGATTTTTCTTGATGTAATAAGGTACTCTCCCCCCTCACCACCACCACTTGCCGTGACTACATTTTTAGTACAGTCCGCTTAGCTCAAAAACAGTTCAAACCTGATTAAAATGAACGTTTTGTTACCCCTTGAGGAGTGGTAAGAGAGAAGGGTAATTTTGGTTTTTTGACAATTACTTCCCAAATAATGCACTTACAAAAAAAATGTATGAATCAACGTTGTAGAGCATTATAAAACAAACATTTTTATTTCTTTGACTTTTTTCATCACGAAGTTGTAGGGAGGAGTTAAGGCGTTCCAAAAAAATCATTTTTGAAAATCTGCAATTGACATGAATACCTTATTTTGGGCATTGTTAGAGATGTAAAAATTTTGTCCTAGCTCTGCACCAAAACAAGGTATTAACTGAGGTCAAATAGTGAATCTGACTTCATTATCGTATTCAGGAGGCTCGATTTATGTGAAAACGTCACCAACATCATCAACCTAGGTATTGCCCCATATTTGGGTGAGGGATGCTCTTGGGCCCCAAAACGGCTCCGTGAAAGTTCGGTGCGACTTTCCTACGATTTTGTATCGAAAAATGTTTGCAAATGTACAAAATTTTAAAACTCTTTCGATATAAATTGTCGTTTGGTATTAATATGAAAGTTGCCGCCTTACTTAAAATTGACTTTTTTTTGAACAAAATTGCAATTTTTTCTCATGTTGAAAATGGGTCAAAATATTAGCAGAGAAGTGCTTTTCGGCTAATTTAGATACGCTGAGTACGAATCCGGCATTTATTTTTCATTCAGACCTCTCGTTCGCATTTTGACCCTTTACCCCCTCAAGTGCCCATGCCCACAATTATGTAATTATGTACCTTAGCCAAATTTTAATGATAAAATCTGATATGAAATTTTATGTTGAACAACTTTACTTCTATTCATTTTTAGCGTATTATCAATTATTTAGGAGAAAAACGCATTTTTGAGCATTTTTTGAGTTTTTAAAAAAAGCTCAAATCTCAAAAAAAATTGATGAAAATTTCAAAAAATTATAGTCATCATAACACATACTTTGGAGAGAAAAATTTCATGTGCCCCCTTAGGGTACACTGCTGGAGCAATTCAAAGTTTTCTTTAGTCAATGCCCCCTCTCCTTTGGAGCGAAAAATTTTGTAAAAATTCATGTTGACAGACTCATTATCTCTCTAAACATTTAGATCAAAATCATAATTTTTCCTCAAATTGGAGTGAATAGAGAATTTTTTTCCAAAAAAAGATTTTTCAATATTTTGGGGGAGGAGGATGGGGTCAGAGAAATTTTTTTATCCTGAAATTTTTTTGGGGACATCAAATTGATGTTTTGTGAAATTTTTGAAAATCTGAGGTCAAGACTATTTCGCTATTCTTATCGGAGAATACCCTTTTGTACCTTTTAGAAAATTGAAACATTTTTCACTTTCTCGTGAATCTCTGGATATTCTGGGCAAATGAGGGGGGGGGGAGGATGGTCCTAAAAATTTTTTTAGGGACAACCGAATTTCGGAGAAAACTGTATTTCAAGCATTTTTTGAGTTTTTAAGATCGGTACAAATCTCAAAAAAAAATAGAAAAAAATTTCTAAAAATGATAGTTATTAAAACACATACTATGGTGAAAGAAAAATGTATGCACAAAGTTTTGTTTTGTCAATGTCTCCCCCCCCCCCTTGGGTCTGAAAATTTTTGTAAAAATTCATGTTGATGGACCCGTCATTCATCCAAACATTTAGCTTAAAATCATAATTTTCCCTCAAATACGCGCAAATAGAGATGTTATTTTTTTAAAAAAAAGTTTTTTCAATATTCTGAGCATGGAAGATGTGGTAAGGGAAAATTTTTTCTGGGACACCCAATGATGTTTCGTGAAAATTTTAGAAATCCGAGTTCAAGGGTATTTCGCTATGCTTATCCAAGAATATCCTTTTAATATTTTTTTTTACATTATTTAAGTGATGTTTGTAGCATCTTTGGATATAAAGTTTGAAATTTTAAAAATGCCCTCAGATTTTCAGGGTAAAAAAAATTTTCCCATCCGTGTATCGTTGAGCCTGCAATGCTTTGAATAGGCAAAACATTACACATACGTCTAACTCGAGTTGCTCTGCTTGTAGTATGAAGGAAGTACTATCGAAGTGATACACCCTGTATACGTGTAAGCGACCAAAATCAAATACCTACCCACCTTCGTACGTATATTTAGTATAAGAAATAGAATAGTATACGATTTAAACTCCTTATAAACGATATTATATATCTCTACAGTATACTTGTTGTAGATACTATTTTCCAATCGTAATCCAAGTCAAATATTTATCGTCAAATACGAAAGTTACACAACACACAACGCCCCAATATATACTCCCTAAGTACATAATACAGCACAACCACGTCGTTGGCCGGAATTTCAGTTCACCTTTTGTGTCTCGTTCGTGTAATAAAATACAGGTCATTTTTCGCGTACCTATATATATATATATATGCGTGTGTGTGTTTTACCTACCTACCAACACAACCTGTATAATATGCCTGCAGCAAAGAGAAAAAGAAAGAAAGAAAGGGAGAAAAAACGCGGAATAATTCTGAAAAAAAAAAAAAAAAAAAAAAAAAAAAAAACGGGAAATAATTCTGAAAAAAAAAAAAAAAAAAAAAAAAAGACTAAGAAAGGAGTAGGACAACGAAGGAGCATTCGAGCAAGAAAAATATAAAAATCGATATTTCGCTAACTTGGCTTGGTAGGTGGTGGGTCTGGGTATAGTGGGTACTACCTAACGTTTAATCTATAATATACACACGGTAGTAAAGGCAGAATTTTATTGATCCGAATTTAATCGTAAACGTTTTACTAAAAGGTGTATCATGTGCCCCATTTCTGTATGAAAACATGCCTACTACACCTCGTTCTATGTAGCAAGTACCTAACCTACTACCTATTTCCTCATCTGCTGAGTTCTAATTTTAAACCTCATTCTCTCACGTCGTATAGATTGTACAGTCCTTAGTAGGGTTTCTTTTTGCATAGGTCAGTGTTGTATTTACTTATAACAAGTTGCTTTATTTTCAATCAATCATAGTATAGGTAGGTAGGTGTAGGTAGGTACCTATCTACAGGATAGAGATACTACTCGGATAGTAATGTATGGGGTAGATTTTCCATTAACGTTTAATTAACTTGTTGATTGATTTACTCGGAGCCCGATCAAATTAATGGAAAAAATTTCACCTATTTGTTTACCTACTAGGCATATGCGAGCAGTCAACAGAAACTTATATCGTCTGTTGAAAAATCCAGGTCAGATGATTTTTCCGCCTTCGAATGAGTTTTTTTTTTTTTTCCTCTTCGCTTTTAACATTTTCGCGAGATTTTCCATTTTACCTGTACTTATTTGTGCTGGTATTTTGTTGTTTTTTCTTTCATTGTTTGCTTCGTTTCTCTATGCGTGTATACCAAAGTACGGTAAATTTTTCGCTTGATTTCATTCTTCCTTCGTGTATAGCTGCAGTACGTTTGTCAGTCGATGTCGAATCGAATGAAGATATCTGTATTCGACAAGATGTTTCTCCGAGTATGCACACAAGTACACGTACATCTGCGAGAGTTTTTACAAAGTGAAAAGGCGAATCGACATT
This sequence comes from Ferrisia virgata, assembly GCA_900060175.1. Lineage (NCBI taxonomy): Eukaryota > Metazoa > Arthropoda > Insecta > Hemiptera > Pseudococcidae > Ferrisia > Ferrisia virgata. The sequence continues at coordinate 14,282 of FIZR01032014.1, read as the reverse complement.
TCCATAATGTGTACGGATAGTCTTCCGTTCGGCGTTGCTTTTGTTTTGACTCGCGCGTCGATAACCTCGTCGTTTATAATGCCAACCAATGTACAGGTAAAGGTAGGTAGGTATAAGGTACCTTTTGGAAGTTTAGAAACGAACGCTGCGTGAAAACCAAATTTCCTTGTATTTTCGTGCCATTATTCGTGTTGTTCGTTTATTGTACAGTGGCGTTCGTCGACTCGTCGTTATAGCTGAGAGTTTAAATCATTAATGAAGCTTTATCGTTAGATTATTTTTCGTCGAACAGATAGATTTACTGTGTGGATGGCGTTGTAGGTATAAATGAGTCTCATTATCGAATCTGAAAAACGATGGTGCAGCTAGATATGAAAATGTGTGATTGAGATTGTTGAGCATAAGTTTTATATTTCTGGATTTGTACGATGTACGATGGAACACGGAACAGAAAGAATATTAAAATCTTCGGTTAGATTAATGTTTGAACACCTGTCATTATGGTAAAATGAAAGAAAAAAGCATATTATACATCTTGGATTTCTACCAGACTCACAGAGGTGTTTATTAAGTTGGTTCGAATTTTGTTGGTGGAGAGAGGGGCGAAGATCTACAAATAGTTTACTCGAATTAGCATTAAATAAGTGGACAATGTATGGCTAGGATTTTTTTTTTCCGTAGGATTCTTGTACAATGCCCACCATTCCCCTAAAAACGTATCCAAAATCGATGTGAAGCTTCTCACCCAATATCGAAATTTTTGTGTCTCCTGAACACGTTTTTCACCAATAACTTTGGTCCTTGATGAGATACAGAAAAACATTTGGAACAAAAAATGTAACTAATCAAATTTCCAATAAAAAATGTTGTTACACATTTTCTTCTAAAATTGATAAAAACACTTGAAATTGAGTTTGAAAGGAGAAGCTTGATATTCGGCGTGACGTTTTCATCGCGTCGCGAGAGCCAGCGGCCAACGTTTGTGGACTCTCGGGCTTCGTCAAAAAGGATTTAGGAGTAGCTCACAGTGAATGAAATAGTAGTGCAAAATGTGTTTTTTTTTTGGTTTTGATTTTTTTTTAAGCATGTTGAGCTTAATTTCTCAACCCCAAAAAAATATATGTGATAGATGACCACCTAAAAGAGGTAATATAAAAATTTCTAGCCATGAGTCTCCTTAAATTAAATTTTTTTTTTGAAAATTTTAACATGAAAAAAGTTGGAAAAATGTGAATCGAATGTATAATCTGTGAAAATTTCAAAAGTTTTTACCTTTCCCTTCCACGAATATCGCGTGTTGAAATTTCGACATTTGGAAGTCGATAATTTCGAAAGGGCTGGGTGTAGGAGGTCAAAAAAATTTTTGAGGTGTTTTTAGACCGTAAGTAACATTTTGGCTCAAGTTTAATTGATTTTGTGTGGGAGACCGTTTCTGACCCTATTTGGGAATGGCTTTTTATTATAATTTCATTAAAATGTGTAAACACGCTGAAAATCTAAGCAGAAATTAAAAAAAAAATAGTTGAAAACTGAGTGAAAATTTATACAAACCGCATAAAAGTATCAAAAAGTCATGAAAAATTGTTAAAAATTCAGAAAAAATTGACAAAAATGTGTAAAAGTGTAAAAAATTGAACAAAAAACACGAAAAAATGTCGAAAAATAAGTGAATATTGACCTACAGCAGGAAAAAAAATCACTAAAAAACATGGAAAATTGGGTAAAAAAAGTGGTAAAAATGAATAAAAAGTGCAGAAAATTGATCAAGAATCGCAAAGAATGAAAAACTTGTGAGAATTGATTACGATTTTCTGAAAAATTGTTAATATTTGATGAAAATTGACTTGAAATAAGAATAAAACGTTGATAGTCATCAAAAATTAGTGAAAAATCACGATAAAATTTTGAAAAGTAGGTGAAAATTGACCTGAAATTGGAAATAATTCGTTAAACATCATTAAAAATTGATTAAAAAATTGACAGAAATACGTAAAACATGCAAAAAATGTATTAAAAATCGCTGAAAATCATCCAAAATTGGTTAAAAATTGACAAATATGTTTGAAAAATGCGGAAAATTAATCAGGAAAATTACGAAAAAATTACGAAAAAATGTTGAAAAATGGGTGAAAAACATTTAAAAATTGTTTTAAATTATCCAAAATTACAAAATAATTTTGGAAAATGGTTGAAAGTTCATCAAAAATATGAAATAAATCTTAGAAAATCATTGAGACTTGTGTAAAAAATTGACTGAAAATGAGTTGAAAATGCTGAAAATTGATCAAAAAATCACGAAAAGATGTTGAAAAATTGACTTAAGGTATGAAAAAAATCGTTTAAAAATCAATGAAAATTTTAAAAATTGACTGAAATGTGCTGAAAATGCCAAAAATTGATCATAAATCGTGAAAATATTTTGAAACATAGTAGAAAATTGACTTGAAATATGTAAAAATTTGTTTTAAAGAACGTAAAAAATTGGATAAGGAATTAACAAAAAGAGGTGAAAATTAACTAAAAATGGTTAAAAATTAATGAAAATGTGTGAAAAATTTTGACAAAGTAGGTTAAGAATGCAGTAAACTGTTAAAAAAAAACGAAAAAATGTGCAGAAAATGTTGAAAAATGGGTGAAAAAAAGTCAAAAAGTCGTCGAAAACGAATACAAAATACGAAAAAATACGAAGAAATGTTGATAAAAACGTGAAAACTGACCAAAAATGTGAACAAAATATTTAAAAATTAAGAAAAGTCATCAAAAAGGGCAAAAAAATGTTGGAAAATGTGTAAAAAATGGTCAAAAATAGTTGAAAATCATTGAAAGTTTATCAAAAAACCCAAAAAAACGTTGAAGAATATGTGAAAACTGGCCTAAAAATATGAAAAATATTCTTGAAAAGCATTGAAAATTGGGTAAAGAATGCAGAAAATCGAACTAAAATATGAACAAAAAACGTTAAAAATCCTCAAAGGGTTCGGTAAAAAATAAAAAAAAAATGGTAAAAAATTGATCGAAAATCACGAAAAAGTTGAGCTAAAATATTACGAAAAATAGTTATAAATAAATGAAAATAGGTTAAAAAATTGACAATTTGAATTTAAATGAATCATCAAAATTTCTGAATTTTGCGATTATTTCATGAAAAAAGGCTTATTAATGTGCGTATAATACAAACAAATAGCTACTTTACCGAACCTTTCCGTACAATGGTTGGTGATTTTGAAAGAATTTTTCACGCCGATTTTGAATCTGCGACGTAAATTTTTCCATCGCGTGATGATTTTTGAAAAAAGACTATAAACATAAATCAGAAATTGTTTAATGCCTTCACCGATTAACGTGACCTAATTTTGTCTCGTTAATTTTTTGATGAATTTGATTCCATAACTTTATACGATAATTCGCCCCATTACAACTATACCATTCGACTGATTCAGTTGGCTACATCAATAACAAATACATCATCTATTCACTGCACAGTGAAGAGTTCTCGGATTGAAGTCGATGAAACCACGAAGGGTAATTAATTATGTGGTGCTTAATTTTGAATTACCTTGCTTTCTGCGCGAGCGTAATAAATAAGTAATGGTAATACCCAGGATATTATACCTACGAGTGAAACATTTTGTTACTGAAAAGCTCGCTCGTCAAAAATGTATGCGATGATGAATTCACTTCCTCGCGGAGGATTATTTTACAGGGTTATTGGTATCGAATTTCGGCGTAGATTGAGTTACCTATCTTTTGAAATTTGATTTTGTTTTTCTTTTGAGGCACGCACGAATAAAGAATATAAGAATTAAGAAACTCTGAACGCTTGATTAATCTGAAGAATATTAAATTTTCTGTTCCCGAGTCAAAGAGGACCGGGGTACAGGTACCTGATCCATTTCGATGTCAGTTTCATTTGTTCAGTGTACTACAATCCCCCCCCCCCGCATCACAAAAATTGTACGCGTATTGGAATTTTAAATTTAATGGACTTTCTCTTCTTTATTCTTCCAAAATCAAAGTTTCGATTCAAAAAATTAAGCCGAGGCTCATTTCCCAAAAAGTTTGCTCCTACTGCTCAAAGCTCAAAAATTAACAAAGAAAAATGATTATGTAAAAAAATGGCCTTTGCAAAAAAAAAATTGTAATTTATTATATTTACTTTTTGAAACAATATAAAATCACTACAAAATAACGCCGAACTCTTGCAATTGCAATTGGAGTCTTAGTGGTAGACTCCCTTTACTTCAATTAGGGGAAACTTATGTAAATTATTAACACTGGTGTTGTAATCATATGGATCAGAGGCTCTAAACACAATAATGAAATTAGATTTGCGATTCGATTTCAACAGAAAAGTACCTCATAACATGGTTTCATTAATAGCTCTCTATTTGTTTTAGTTCCGGTACACGGACACTTGAAGCGCTAATGTAGCACTGTACGACACACTATGATATTAGAATAATAATTTAGCCGATTAAAATTCTAAAATTTGGTTCTAAGGAGGTTTTTGATGGTTGGAAATCTATTTTACGAATCATTAGGACTCCAAATTTCAAAAGGACTCCACACAAGGGGAGCGGCAAAATCTCAAATTGGCAATATTTTCGAGTGGAATCTAGAAATACAAGTAATTTAAACTTGTTGTTCCAAATCTGGTACTAAACTGTTTCAATATCATAGGGACCCTGGTGGGAGAAGAGAGGGTATCAAAAACCCGAAATTGGAAATATTTACGAATGGGCTATCGAAATGCAAGTACGTTTACCTCCTGAGTCTGAATCTGGTATTGGCATGATTCTAAATCCCAGTAGGGGCCCCACAGAGGGAGGGAAGAAAAACACAAAATTGGCCATATTTTCGAGAAGAATCTGAAAATACACGTAACTTAATCTTGTGATTCCAAATTCGATGTTAAATACTCCAAACCTCATAAGATCCCTGGTTGTGCCGGGGGGGGGGGGGCAAGGTTAAAATTCTAAATTGGCAATATTTGCGAGTAAGGTATCGAAATGCAGGTAATTTTACTTCGTAACTCTGAATTTGGTGTTGAGGTGATTCTAAATCCTGGTACAGGCCTCCAGAGGGGGAGGGGGATACAAAATTGGCCGTATTTTCGAGTGGGATATCTGAATGCAAGTAATTTAATATTGCGATTCCGAATCCGGCACTAATCATACTCCAAATCTCAGAGAGACTCTGGGAAGTGGGGGAGTCAAAATCCGAAATATGCAATATTTGCGAGCGGGTTATCAAAACATAGGTAATTTTATCTCGTGAGTCTGAAATTGATTTCTACATTAATCTGAATCCCAATAGGAACCCCAGAAGTGGAGGGGGAAAATATAACCTTGACAATAATTTTCAAGTATGATATCAAGTGTAAGTAATTCAATGTTGCGATTCCGAATCCGGTACTAATGATACTCTAAATCCCACAGGGACTCTAGTGGGAAAGGGGCAGCAGTCAAAAATCCAAAATAGGCAATATTTACAGGTGGGGTATCGACATGTAGATAATTTTACCTCGTGAGTCTGAAACCGGTTTCGACATTATTCTAAATCCCTATAACAACGCCGGAAGGGGAAGGGAAAAATACAACATTGACCATATTATTTTCGAGAGGGATGTCGAAATTCAAATAATTTAACGTTGCGGTACTCTAAATCCCATAGGGAGCCTGTTCGGGAGTGGGGGGATCCGAAATCAGAAACAGTTGCGAGTAGGGTATCAAAATGTTGGTAATTTTACCTCGTATGCCTAAATTTGATCTTCACACGATTCTAAATCTCAATAGAGGTCGCAGAGGAGGAGGAGGGGGGGAATACAAAATTAAGCATATTTTCGATTAGGATATCAAAATGTAAATAATTTAATGTTGCTATTCCGAATCCAAATTGGCAATATTTGCCTAGTGAGGTATTATAATTCAGGTAATTTTACCTTATGAATCTGAATCTGATGTTAACGTGATTCTAAATCTCGGTACAGGCCTCAGAGGGGGAGGGAAAACAGTACAAAATTGACCATATTTTCTAGTGGGATCCAAATCCAGTAAATCCTATTGAGACTCTGGTGGAGGGTGAGAGGGGAGCAAAATCCGAAATCGGCAATATTTGCTCAGCGAGGTATCGTAATTAAGATAATTGTATCTCATGAGTCTGAATTCAGTATTGACCTAATTCTGAATCCCGGTAGAGGCCCCAGGCGGAGTCGGGGAAAATACAAAATTGACCATATTTTCGAGTGGGATATCGAAATGTAGGTAATTTTACCTATTGATTCCGAATGCGGTGCAGACATGATTCTAAATCCAAATATGGATTTCAGAGGGAAAGGGGTTACTATATTTCCATGCGGGGAGATAACTTTGTCTTATAAAATTCGAATTACGTTATGATAAGATTGCAAATACATTGTAGGGCCTCAAAAGATAGAGGGAGGAAACTAAAAATTGACAACACCTTTTAGTAGGTTATCGAAGTATGAATAATTTGAGCCGATTTTGGATCCAATATTGATACGACTGAATTTCCAGTATTTTCCTTGAAGAAGTACTGAATTTCACTGGTGGTGATAGAGAGCTGGGCGAGGGGAGGGGACAAGCAGTCCGAAATATTTTCAAGGAAATCCAATGGGTAATAATTTACGCAACTAAAAACAGTAAAGTGTCATTTTCAGGAGGGGGGGGGAGGAGGCTCAAAAATACCCTTAAACGTACATTTTTGGACCTTTCACACGTATCATGTACATCAACGATAAAACGAGTTTATTTTTTTTTTCGAAATGAAAGTTGATGGCCTTGCCTTCCCCCCTCTCCTTCCTCGCTCAAGAAAAAATTTCCCTTTCTGCACCTACGTCAGTTTCAAATAGGAAAAATTTCGCAGTTGGTTATTAAAACATTGGGGTTGACGTGACGTACTGCTCGCTTCAATTTTTAATTATCTATTTATTTTTACTTACAACGCAATTTATGTGTCGAAATCTTACTAGCAGTAATTTTATCGTTGTATAGGAAACTCTAGATTAATTCACCAAAATCCAAGCAAACAATAGGCGATCGTGAATGAAGGATATGTTGTTAAAAATGAAAAAAATATTAGTGATATGCTGTGATTCATCGTATCAGGCTGTAAAATTATTTCACATTTAAAATTCCGAAAAAAGTGTCGTAAAGGAATTCTGGTATCGTAAAATGAATTTTTTCACCCTTTTCCCCTCCTTACTTTCATCACGAATTAATAGGCTATAACGATCTTCTTCTCTGACGAAAATTGTAGCAAAAATAATGATTTAAGATGCTTATAAAAATGTTATAAATGGATTTATTGGGCTGGGTCATTCAACCTATAATTTTTTTTTTTTCATGGGTTAATGTAGGTATACTACATCAGCTTGACTTTCCTCTTGACAAAACTACAAAAAAAAATCCAATAAAAAAATGCTATTATAGTATGGTACATGTGAGTAGAATAAGTTATGTTGTGCGTACAAAACCACCACCAAAAAAAAAAAAAAAAAAAAAAAATCAATGCTATCTGCAAAATAAGGTCTTTTCAAATGCTAGCTAGGTATTAGATACTCAGCTCGCTATATATCCACCATTGGATAGGTACGGTAGTGTAGCTAGCTACGTACCAAAATATCGTCATTCAACGTCACGATAAAAGCTGAATTTCAGCTTTAATTGAGCCTTTTGGTGTCGATCACGTATGGTAAAGGTGACAAGAAGGGTACGTTACATAGTACGTAAGTTCGATTGAAAGTGAATTTCTATTCGAGCTCACGCTATTCTAGTACGAGTACATGTACCTAATATGGTACAACCATCGTACCTATAACCTGATAGGTTACATCGGTAAAGGAGAATGATAGGTGTAGCTGTACGTTTACGTGATATATGCAGGTTGATACGAACGTAGAGTGATTACTCTTCGAGCTTATGTAATAAGGTAGAAAGGAAGTACATATACCGCAGCACACGACGAAGGCGAGAAATTTCATCGTATACGAGTAAATATATAAGTAATTTGGAGGTTCGTTGGTAACAACTGGCTGATTTTGGTGGTATAGATTTTTCTCAACATTTCGTACTTCTCGGCTTTGTACACCGAAAATATGTGTGCAAGCCACTGAACTTTTTAGTTAAGGAAAAATTCGCTTGAGGCGTTGTGCCGGCTTTTTAAAAGCACGAAACGCGCATTGATTTTACAAGCTGTAAATTTCTAACCCAGCATTTGCTGCAAAAGGGCGTGTAACTTGGGAAAGTTCGAGTTCGAATACGTTGGTGTTTAGCAGTTACCGTTTGTCTTGTTACTTACACGATTGTGCGTATTTTTTTTCGCTATTTTTTACTCGTTCGAATACATCGCGAAAGTGTGGTTTTCTTCCCCGATCGTTTTACTTTTATTGTTATTTGCCGATAATTTTCACTGTCTTTGGAAAAGGTTAGTGTTGGATTTTTTTTATTCGTCGTGTACGCCTCGCCAAACAAAAAAAAAAAAAAGGTAACCTGTGTGAGTTTTAAGAGTGGAAAAAATTCCTTTTTTTTTTTTTTTTTTTTTGTCCAGTGGATCATTCAGGTTGAGGAGCTGGATAAAATCTGATATTTTTCATTTTGGCTACGAATTTGCGTTGAAAAAAAAAAAAGTTGTAGTATTTTTAAAATGTGGGAAAACGTATTATTTTTAATTGCGATTATCTTGATTATTTATTAATTTAACTTACGTGTTATTAGAATTGCCTATTCGAATGCCTTAAATATTCAACGTCGCTGGAGAAATATTTTTACGATGGTGTTGAATAAGTCGCATACTCGAAACGCCGTAAATATTCGTTTCTATTGTTGGGTATTCGATGTTTTGATGATTTTTTTCCTGATGTAGCAGAAGTATCCATTGAGTGAATTTCAATCATTACAACTTTTACTTTTGATTACTATCACTTGCGAAGTGAATGTTAGATTATTAGATATGATATCCTGAAGGCTGAGTAAACTTCCTATCACCGGAAAGGGCAAACATTTCGTACTTGAATAATTTAATGAAGCAGAAGTGAGAAGAAACGTTTAAAAATTTTCAATAAAAATAAAAAAAATAGTAACCATTTTTTTTTAATGTTATTAGCCAACTAAAGGCTTCTACGATCGCTTATTTTAATAAATTATCAAATTTAGAAATTCTGCCCCGAAATTATCTTCCTGTTAAACCCAAATTTCAGGTTCTCACTTGTTACAGTTGTCGAAGGATAAAAAAAAATTGAAATTTTCAACCAAGATCATCCTATTTTTTCAGTTCAAAGGAAGGGTTAACCTACTAGTGTAATCAAATTAGCATTAAATAACCGAAAAATTTATGGCTAAAATTTTTTTCTCGCAAAATTTTAGATCATTTACCCCCCCCCCCCGCCTCCAAATAACATATACAAAATTGGACTGACGCTTCTCCTCCAATATCCCCATTTATGCCTCAAAAACTGTTTTTTTTTTACCAATATCTTTGCCTAACTTTTTTCCTAAAAGCGATACAGAAAAAAAGTTGGATCAAAAAATGTAGCTGATTAAATTTCTAATACAAAAGGTTATTACATATTTTTTTCGAAAATCGATTAAAACACTCCAAAATGAGTTTGAAGCTAAAGCGTTATGCGTTAACGTGATGTTCCGCGTGATGGTTCTATCGCGTGGCGAGAGCTAGTGGCCAACGTTCGTAGACACACGGGCTCAATTTTCTTTCCGCATACTTGAACAAATGACACGAATTAAATGCTATTTTATTTCATGTTAAAGTAATTATTGTTTGAATAAAGGTTATTTTAATTTTATGTAATAGATTTATTCTTATCGTAGTTTTCACGACTATCTGACCCTGGATCGTTGGTGTTCCCTTCTGATTTAACATCAAATAGGCTATGGGAAGTAAAATTGAAATATTGCATTTATACTTTTAAAATTGATGTCCTACATCTATTTATCCATTTCAGCGGTGTGGGGGGGAGGTACTTCCCGACAATATTTTCGTCTTGGTTTTTCAGAATATTGTGAAAAAACGCAAATGTGTAAAGTGGGAGGGGGGGTTATGATGAAAACTTGCTACCAACGATTATTTTGAGTTTGAATATGTGTAATAGTTCTATTAAAAAAAAAAATCAGAAACAATTTTTTTTTGATTTTTTGAAAATTTTTGAACTTGAGTCAATTTGAAAAAATTAAGTTGGATAACTGAAGTTTTTACCACATCATTTCGAAGTCATTTTGCAACTATTGCTGATTTCCAAAGAAAAAAAGCGAACTATGGCCAACCCTCTGCTGGAAGAAAATTGAGCCCGCGTATCTACGAACGTTGGCCACTGGCTTTCGCGACGCGATAGAAACATCACGCGGAACATCACGTTGGCGCTTAACTCGTGCCTTTCACACTCCTTTCAAAGTGTTTCGATCGATTTTCGAAAAAAATATGCAATAACCTTTTTTATTGGAAATTTAATCAGCTACATTTTTTGATCCAACTTTTTTTCTGCATCGCTTTTAGGAACAAAGTTAAGTTAAGTTATCGGTAAAAAAAAAAAAAAAAAAACAGTTTGTGAAGCATAACGATTTTATATTAGGAGGGAGGGGGGAGTGATAATTTACAATTATGCGAAAAAAAATTTTAGCCATAAATTTTTCCGCTATTTTATCATTAATAGCCCAAATTTGAGTGGACTTTACCCACCGATGTAGAGCCACGTTAAATCTTGTACAGCTCTTGGATGGATGATGGTCTTATTACTGTCTTGAAACAAACATTCTGCATTGGATATAAAATATTAACTATAATTTTTTTCACTGCAAAAATGAAACCTGGAACTAAAACTTGAATATAAAAAATTCAAGCCGAAATGTTGCGAAAGATGTTTGAAAAATGAAACTTTGATATTTGAAACAAAACTTCTTGCTTGATTTTAAAATGTACCAACTTTGACTCAGGAAAATAAGCCATATTCGTCACGTCTGTTTTTAATAAAACTTTAATAAATGGAAAAAGCGTGCCGGAATACTTCTGAATACCAATTTTTTATTCCTTCGAAGCTATTTTGAGGGTACTTTAAATGAAAGTAGGATTGAATTTCTAAAATATTTCCAATTATTTTCCATTGAAAAATCATTTTATTCGGTACCTCTCGTGCAAAAATATTAATAAGTAAATTGTCAACGAATATCGATCTTTCGAATCAATTTATAAAATTTTCCAACCCTTCTGGACCCTTCGGTCGAAATATTTTTTTTTTCAGGATTTTTAAACGGATTTTCTAAATTTTGGTGTACCTAATGAGGGCATATCAAACCGATTGAGTAGGTTTTCCATCACATCCGAGTTGACGTGTTGAAAATTGTCTGTCTTCTCAATCAAAAACCAATGAGAAACATTCTAATTCGAGGATGAGTTTGTTTAATAATGAACCGGGTTTAATGGTTGATTTCAACATATTTTCTTAGTCGGTTAGTTCTGTATTATTACGGGGATTTTCGTAATTTCGGTTATAACTTACGAGCATTTCAATCTTTACACTTCATATTTAAGATTACGTTGAATTGTGAGATTTTTACACGTCTTGTTCAACTTTTAAGGTACCACACAAGCTTTAGTGTACTGGTCGTTCCATGTTAATTTCTTTATTTTTAAATATGCGATTCTTCGTTATTTTCGTAGCTGTTTTGCACTTCTGGTAAGGAGGAAGTAGTATAAATTGAAATCTACTCTAGTGACTTCTAGATGAGTTAAATTGGCTGTAATTTCCTTTTCGAACTAGAGCTTACAGAATGTTTGTCAGTGAAAATGTTTTTCCCCTGATTTTCGTGATACTTTGGAATTGCACCAATAAAGTTTTACAACAGTTTATCACATTAAATGCTGGCACAAATTGAGATAGAAAGGTAGCTGGAAAAATGACCTCAAAAAGCACAACTAAAATACTTACCATCGGTAGTTTTAGCTTATTCCATCAATAACCTATCCACGTGGCTTGAGAAACCGAAAAAACACCAAAAAATTTACTATCAGTGCTGCTGAAAGTGATTTAAATCGCTAGTTAGATGAGTTTTTGTCCAGGTCAAAATAGTGATTCTTCTCCGCCCTCCTCTTCCAATTGCTCTAAGAGGGTGATTTTTTAAAACGTTCTACAATATAATTCCCTTGATCTCAAATTTTCAAAATTTTCAAAATTTTCATGGTATCTCTGAAAAAATTTTTAGGTTCCAAAAAATTTCCACCGCTCCAGCCCTCTCGCCCTCAGTATCGAAAAAACTTACTTTAAAAAAAAATCTTTATTCACGCTTATCTGAGAAAAAAGTCATGATTTCAATACAAATGTTTAGAGGGATGATGGGTCTATCGATATGAATTTTTTCAAAATTTTCCATTGGGAAGGGGGGGGATAGAAATTGAGAACAGGAAACTGAATTACTGCAGCTACGAACTTTAGGAGGATGTATAAAATATTTTTTCAATAAAGTATGCTTTTTGACGAGTATAATTTTTAGATTTTTTTTCAATTTTTTTTAAGATTAGGCATTTTTAAAAATTCAAAAAATTTTCAAAAATGCGTTTTTTTCAGAAACAACGGCTAATACGCTAAAAATGATAAGCAGTAAAGTTGTTCAACGTGAAATTTTATATCAAATTACACTATAAAAATCTGACCCCTTTTAAACACTGGGCGTAAAAATCTTAGCAATTATAAACGCCCAGGATAAAAAAAAAAGTTGTGGCTGAGGAGCATAATTGCAGAATTGCGGATATGGTTACATGGGGGGGGGGTAAGGATTAAAATGCGAACGATGTTAATTTTAAGTACAGCGGCAACATTTTTATCAATACCCACAAGCACTCCAAGCCCCAAATTTGGAGCAATACCTAGGTTGGCGATATTAGTGTCGTTTTCGAATAAATTGAATCCACTGAACACAATAATAAAGTCAGATACATTATTTGATCTCAATTGGTACCTTATTTCGGTATTTTTTTAATATAATGTGCGAGGAGGGTGAGCTTGGTGAAATTTTTTTGACTTTAAAAAATTTTAGAGATACCAGAGATGTTTTTCGAAAATTTTAAAAATCTGAGACCAAGAGAATTTCGCTTATTCTTGTTCAGAAATACAGTTTTTGTGAGAACCAGATTTTTTTGCAATTTTGCGAATTTCTGGAATAGCTAAATTCTGACTCAGGGTCATCCCCACCCCTCTCTTATCTCTAGGTATTGAATAAAATAAAAAACGTCCCAAAAAAAACCACAAATTCACTAATGTGAGAGGGTGCAATGCGTTTGAAAAGTCGAGTCCCCTCAAAAGGCACATCTAGTGCCCCTACTGAATGTGCATACCAAATTTCAATTTTCTTGCTTATTTTGGTGGGGAGTTATGCGAGGAACAAGCTCAAAAAATAAGAAAAATATAACCAAAAAACCGCTTATTTGAAATTGTAAAGGGGTAACTTGTGACTGCCAAATTGAGACTCCCAAAAGGCACATCTACGACCCCTACTAAATGTATATACCTGATTTCGAGTTCCTAGCCCAATTTGGATGGGAGTTATGCAAGGAACAAATACAAAAGATAAGAAAAATCGACTAAAAGACACATCTAGGGCGTCTACTGAATGTACATACCAAATTTCAACTTCTTAGCTCATTTTGGCGGAGGGATAGGAGAGGGGCAGCATTTTTTCAAGGTCAAAAAGCGGAAAAATTCTCATACCCCTCTTCCTAATTGACCTAGGAGGTTGATTTTTGGATATGTTGTACAACTTTGGATTCTATACCAATTGAATCAAAAGGAACAATTTTTTGCTTTTGACCCTTCAGCACCCCTTCACCCGAAATGGGGCAAAACTGAATTCTGACCCAAGGTCAGCCCTACTCATATATATTTGATCCATCGCCAAGCTGACCCGATTTATCGAATTTGGGCGATTTTGGTGAGTATCGAGCACAGTAAACGGCTTCAATGTTCTGGAAAGTAGAGTAGATATGGGGATTCTAGATCTAGAGTGACCAGATCGATGAGCGAAAAAAAAAGTGTTCCGCGAAGCGGTGTTTGTTTTAAGTAATAACCGGATGAGTATAAATTTTTTTTCGCTTCGTCGATTGGTCACACTACTACTACTACTAGTGAAAAATTAGTAGCACATAGACACTCGCGGGCGGGAAGTGTTGGTTGCTTTCAGGGGAGGAAAACGTCGCCGTCCTCACAACGTAGTAGTAGTAGTAGTAGTAGTAGTAGTAGTAGTAGTAGTAGTAGTAGTAGT
>FIZR01032013.1:0-11737 GCA_900060175.1 Ferrisia virgata | reverse complement strand
GAAAAAAGAAGGAGGTGAAAATCCGATGGAGGGACATTTTCAAAAAACTTCCAACTCACGAAAATTTCCATAGGGTGGCTCAGTTCAGGACAGAATGGTCGCGGTTGAGCGATGCCTGTGCTCTATTTTAAAAGGGCCACAGATGTAATTACGTATTAAAGTTTATGTCAGTAACTAGTAATGTGAATAATAAGTCTGTACAACGGCATAATAAATAAATAATATAGCGACAGCAGATTTCAGTGTTTTGCACTGGTCGCAACATAATTCTCTCACTACAGATGCCCCATGGAATCTACGATTGCGAAATAGATTTTGAAAATTTACACCAAGGTGACACTGTTGGAGAGAATCGGTAAGCGACCAACGTGCCCCATGAAATCTGCTGAGATGTCGGATGAGTTAGAAATCAACTTTTAAGCGTTAGGCTGAAATTATCTTTTTAAGTAGTTCTGCGACGAGTGTTGCCGGGTCGTTTTCTAAATTTATCCAACCGTTGTTTCGATTCCTTTTTTGATACTTCGCCATTAACTTTTTCATTTACAATAGATAGCAGTATTTCCAGTCGAATCTGCGATTGTAGTGCTTCTCTAGGTTAATATTCAACTGTTCTGGAGAATCTGACATGCCGTTATAGGTTATACATGGCATGACAAAGATCTGGCTCACGCCTTTTGCATATAATAGGCTCAGTATCGAAACTGTGTAAAATGATACTTTGCCCGCCTGTACCAAAGCTGACTGGGTATCATTATCACCCATCGTGATGGCAATTTTCCGTGGAAATTTTGGTATCTTTTTGAGGTTCTCGAAGAACGTACCCTGTAATGATAAGGTTGGTAGGATTTTTTCTACGGATTGGCCTGCCTTATGTGCTCCGGATAGCCTGGTATATGAGATCATCGTCCAGCAGTAGTGTGTCTTTGACTCAGAATGTGTGTGTTCTTAGCGTTCTCTCTGATGTTGTTATTTCGAGGGTTGCGTGTCTGTACCCCCACAGTATTTCTTTGTCATACTTGTATCTCAGGCCCGCAATTAGCTGTTTGTATTCTTTTATTATTTCCTCTTTCTTATTTACCTGCTCCTCTTTCCTTTTTACCTGATGTTCTTCGAGTATTTTCACCTGGCTTTCCGAGTTTTTTCTTTCTCTTAATTCTCTAGTCAAGCTTTTTGTGTTGAACCTGAACAGAGTCTAAATATATATGGGTTTTTGTTTGTCTGTACTTCTCGTGATTGTATTTTGCGCAAGGTTCTTTTCGTATATCAGCCTCTTGCTCGCACCTGGACTGCCTGGACTGCCTGGACTGCCTGGACTGCCTATACCTCTCTCAGGTATGATGAGACTGTGTTTCTTCACATTTTCTGTGGAGTACGCGCCCGTAGCTCAGTGCTATTGGTGGATTTCTATCTTCAGCCTGCTGTATGAGCTCATCACTATGAATAAAGCAATTTTTTCTAAAACTACCGAACCAGTTTCCTTTTTTTTTTATTTTATATTGTTCAATTGGATTTTCTCTGTGATTTGACAGAAGGATTTGTAGCAATCTTAATTTTTTGTGGTTTTTCATTGACCTAATCTATGTAGTACTACAGTAACTTTGAGTGAATTGATGGAATCTTTGATTTAAAGTTGAAATTTCTTCAAAACGTCACATCAAAAGAAGGTTGTTGTATTCCTGAATGAAACCGTAAAAAATGAACTTCGTGGATCAAGTACTTTTTCAGTAAATGGGTCACAAAGCAGGAATTCGAAAATTTTTTTTTCCATTTCTAAAATTATCTATAAGATTTATGTTAGATTACAAAAAAACTTTATTTTTAACCGTGGAAACAATCTATATGAACAGTGTATCTACGCCTACTATTGAACTAAGACTAAAAACTCGTCGATCGTTCTTCTGCCTTTTTGACAAAACATAAAACCTTTCTCTATTTTCTCCTTTTCTTAAGGTTGTTACGCATACACACACAAAAAAAGGTTTTGACTTCGTAGTAACTGTATATGTGGTTGTCATATGCTGGTGTTAAATAGGTCGGGGTAGATTTTCGACTTTTAACATTTATGCCCACGTAATATTTTTTTCTTCATGACATGTATGTATTTTTTGGACCAAAATATCAAGTGCCAATTTTTTGCTATTATAGGTGAATTAATTAGGATTCCTCAATTTTTTTCAAATTTCTTATTATCATTTTTTTTTTTTTTTTTTTTTTTTCATTTTTTCATCATTTAAAAATGGATTTATTCCTACTGTATGCATTCAACTAGAAACTTTTGTAACCCTCTCTCCCTCTCCTCTCCATTGAACGGTAAATTATAAGGTACTAAAATAATATGGAGAATTTTCTCATTGAATGTAGAACGTATTTCGTAGGAGTTATACGAGCAGAATTCTCGTAAGTAATGGTCATCCCATAAGGAAGTATCGTTTAATAATTACGATAAAAATATCGCTACCGAGTTTAAAATTAAGGCCTTGTTTGTTATGCTGATCTAGTACCTATTGCCTACAGTATCGAGCGAATTGATCAAACAAACGACTCATCAAACGTGTATAAAACTCGCTCTTATAACGTCTTCAATTAACGTTATCGAGTTTCACTTTCCAGACGACACGACATTCAAATACACGCGAAATACTGCCAAAATGCATATAATTGTTTATAATACCTTCGTAGTACGTATATAATCTAACCGGTTACGATGATGATGATGACGACGACGACGACGACCGGTAGCTTTATAATATTTTGATATCATAAACGTTATCAAAGACCACATCTTATTCGTACTACGTACTTAAATGTATAAAGAAGTGAAATACTCAGCTATTTATGATTGAATACACACGTTTGTTCCTTGGTTCATGTCAAATTCGTGGCTGGATCGTATTTATAGCTACTATAGGTATCCTTTCACTGATACGTACGAATACGTACGTAGATGAATGAAATTTGCCGAAAGTACCTTCGGTAGGTAAACAATACCAGCAGCAGACCACGGTGTGTACAATTGAAAACGAAAATTACCTGTTACAATACACCGATAGCTATATACTGTCTATGAATCGAGCTACATATAATATACGAGGAAAAAAAAAAACAAGATAATCACAGAGGTTAATACGACGAGTATGTGTAACTCGTTGTACTCGCAGGTTCACAGTAAGAGCGAATCTAATTCATTATTCATCGAATTTAAGCACGCGCGTTTTCCAACAGGATTAAAATCCACGTTCGAGTCTTTTCCGAATAGACTTGGCCTATTTGATATTTAATGGATGTATCTACCTATTCGAGTATCGTTACGTCCGTAGTCTTCGTACGCCAGGCTGCCCTTCCGTCTGTAGTCTGTAGTCCGTTTTAATGAGACACCATTAAGCTGTTATGTAACGGTGGACGACATCGCATCGCCGAGGAGTGGACTTATAATAGTACTTCATATGTGAATGTTTGTGTGCTCTTCCGAATGTGCTGGAAGTTGGAACGATTAGTGATGAATTGTATGGTTCCTGGTGTCAAATGAATTACAATCAAAAACCATTCATGTTTGTTGCTATTTGAAAAAGAAATATTTACCAGTTTCGAAAATATTAGTGGTATTTTCAAGTTGCGTAGTTTTTAGGTGGTTCGGGTCGTTTTTAGGTTTTTTCTTGAAGTTGAAACGTAAAAATTTAGCTTAGGAATACGATTTGTTCATGAAGCAGAGATGTCAAAGTTCGAACGTTTCTGCCAAATATTAATGTAGTTGACTTTTGATGTCCAGGTACCATTACTTTTAACCGAAAAGAGAATCGAAAACGATTTGTGATTTTGAGTCCCTTCATGAAGACTTTGTAAAGAACAATCTTTCATTGTGTACTTGGAGTTTTCCAAATTAAGAATTAATTTTGAAAAAATAGAGGAAATTTTCGGAGAATCCCATAAAAAGGGGAAATGGTGAGAAATTCCGTACTCAGGTGTTTTTAAAATGGTCATATTTCGTCGTTTTTTGACATTTTTTGTGTTTTAAATGTCCCTGTTGAAAGGAAAGTAAGAGATAAAAATCATGTTTCATCGTCTAGATGGGATGGAAAGTTGATAATTTCATCAATTTTTCATGAAATAAGTTTTCTAGGCTTTTTTTTTGATTTCTTGACAGTTTTTTACTAGCCTGATTTTCTATGTCATATTGTAAATGGAAACCACGTTATTATGGTCTACCGACTTACGGTGGGGAAGGGGGGATATTAACAAAATCCGTTTTAGGGTCCTAGTAGACCACTAAAACCATTTTTGATCATGTTAGATATTTATTTTTATTTTTTCTGTCCGAAATCAAACAGTTATTTGTTCAGCTTGATACTAACCGAAATCGGTCTGATTTGGGGAACACACTTTGATTAGCATACTATAAGGGGGGGGGGGTGCTGTGGGAATTGAAATTGCAAAAATTGTTCCTTTTTGAAACAATCGATAGACGATCCAAAGATGTATATCATCTAAGAATTAGCCTCCTAGGTCAATTAGGAGGAGAGATGATAAGGGGTTCCTCCCTTTTTGATCTTAAAAAGGATTGATTTTTCCCTATCGGATTTTCTAATGTTTTAAATTTGTTCACGGCGTAACTCCTCTTTAAATTTAGTTTGAAAGTAGAAATTTGGTATGTATATTTAGTAGGGGTCCCACATATGTGCCTTTGAAGAGGGGGAAGCGTCTCGACTTTTTAGTCATGGAGAAACGCGCTGCTTTTTTCAATTCACAGAATATAACAGTTCACCTAACTTAGGCTAAAAATATTCGTTATAGTTTGATATTTTTAATATTTTGCTCATAACTCGGCCCCTAATGCTCTTACACGCTTCGTTATAGTCTCATTAGAAAGAATGTTAAATTTCCAGCATTTCCCTCTATTACAGTATCTACAGGATTAATAGGTTTTTCGGAATTTTAATGTAAATAAATAAGTTCAACTTTCAAAATTTTGAATTAAATTTCTGGAAAAGCTCGAAGTCCTAGATGGGTAGTGTATTTTCCAATGAGTTATCAATGAAGTTCCCACATGCATTTGTTACCGAATTATGACTCAACAGTTCTCAAAATAACCCCTAAATATCAATAGGAATATACAAAAAAATACAAATTTAGGAGGCTGAAAGTGGTCGATTTACCCAATTCATTTTTTTCTGAAGAAATAGACACTTTGAGAACCCTTCTACAGCCCCAATTAGGGATTTCCCCCAACTTTTTCCTAATTTATCGATAAATATGAATTTAGAGATTTGATCATTTCTGATTTATGACTTTCTACAATAGAATTTTCGATTCGGTTGGAAAGATTGATGATGCTTTACATGGTTTTAGACATAATGTCAAGAGCGGTGTCGATTTTTTTTTATTATGTCGTTATCAAGACCGAAGTCTAGGACAACTTGTTGAATAAGTGTAGCTTGTGAATTGAAGGAAAAGACATATCGGTTAGTGACCTTGTTGACTTGCTCTATCACTCGGACTACCCTTTTTGTATATTCTCTATTAAAATACCTCTTCGAGTTCTTTTTAAATTAGAAGCTCGTGTAAACTATGTACTTTTTTTTCATTGTAGTTGGTTCACTAAAGCATATAAATACCTACTTCTTTTTCAACACCCATTCCGGTTTTTAAAAGAAAAAAAAATTGAAAACTGAAAGGTTGTAGTGTTATATTTGTTGTACTCAGAAATGTAAAAACTCTTGTCATCTATCAAATTTCTCAAATTTTTGCCGTGGGCAATAAATTAGAAATGCAATTGCTGAAGTTTGTTCATTGTGCACCATAACCCTTGTGTACGTTATTCGCAAAGTTACTCGAATTTTGATTGCAGTGAAAAAAAAACATCTCACGTTGCTTTTCAGCCTAATTTTCGTAACATGTTACAATCATGAGAATTGAAAAAAAGCATCTCTTTGCGATGCTTTTTTCCTTATCAGCATTGAGCGTAAGAAGGGTTCGATGGGATTAAAAAGTCAAAATCCCCAAAAAGTCAACTTCCTAGCTCAATGTGGAAGGGAGTTAGGTTTGCGAGGAATAAGCTCAAAAAAATAATAAAAAACGATCGAAAAACCACATATTTCGGGCTATGAGAAGGTGAAATGGTTCTGAAAAGTTGAAACCTCCAAAAAGCACATCCAATGCCCCTTTTGAATGTACGTACCAAATTTCAAGTTCCTAGCTTAGTGGGGCGCTGGGGGGCAGCCCTTGATCAAAGTCAAAAAAGGGGAAAACCCTTATATCTCCGTTCCCAATTGGCCTAGGAGATTGATTTTTGGATATGTTATGCAACTTTGGATTCTCTATCGATTTACTGAGAAAGTAACCATTTTTGTGTTTTTGGCCCTTCAGCACCTCCTCCCCCAAAATGGGTCAAAACTGAATTTTGATCAAAGGTCATTCCCACTCTCATATATCTAATCCGCCGCCGAACTGGGCCGATTGATTGAATTGGAGTGATTTCGGTCAGTATCGAGCAGAGTAAATGATTTTAATGTTCGGGAAACAGAAAATGAAATAAAAAATTGAAATAAATTTCTGACATGACCAAAAATTGTCTTAATAGTTTTCTAGGACACCAAAACGGATTTTATTGGTATCCTCCGCTATCGCACTGTGTCCGTAGCAGGAGGAAAATATTCCACTTACATATCGTTCGAGTTAATAGAATCACATATTTTGTACGCCTAAAATAACACGTTAATAAAATCGCATACTCGTAATATAGCAGGTAGAAGCTGAAGGAATATACGAATACATCGAGTCTTCGAAGTAAAAAATTAAAGAAATGATAGCTATTTTTTTTGTTTTTGTTTACTAAGATGGAGAAAGGCAAATTTTCTCAACTTACATGTGTTTCTTTTCGCTGTTAGACGTGAAATATTGCTTTTTGTTGTCGACAGAAATATCTATTTATACGAACAACTATAAAAGAAAAACTCCCTCGTGCTTTGTTGCATGATTTATCACGAAATGACATTTAGTATTTGGGTGTTATAAGTCTCGATGAAAGAAAAGGAAAAAAAAAAATAAAAAAAATAAACAGCTAGACTGTCGCGTTGTTTAGGGTACCTGTGTATTTCGAGCTAGCAGAAAAATTCATCGTGACATTCCACGTTTATTATTTATGAGTACGCAAGGTATGTACCCAAAGCTAATAGATGAATATTTTGTGAATTTTCACGAGCCTTTTTTTTTTTCTTTAATGCTAGTTTCGAAAAGTTATGTTGTTAAATGAGCGTATTTTCGATCAAATTGTACAGCCATTAGTTGCACTGCAGCTAATGTGAATTGGCGGTTTGAAAAATTGAACGGAGCAAGGTTCTAGTGATGAAGAATTTCTTGTTAATGAACTCTCGGTTAGGATAATTTTTCAACTCGAACGCGATACGAAGCGTCGCCTTCGAAATGACGTTACCAAACTTATTTGACAGCGATGCGAAAAGAGTTGTCTGACTGGCAATGAGATGAAACTTTCATGCTTGTAGATTTTTTTTCTTGCTCTACTCGAGCATTTAAATAATGATTGAAGAACGCTCTAAAGCGCCCCGTACTCATTGTTAGTAATAATAGGTATTGTTGAAATTTTTTTTTTTTACTTTTCCTTAAGCTTTTTAAGCTGTATTACAATTTTTTCCTCGATGAAAACAAAACGTTGTTGAAAAGAGAAATGCTGAAAATTTTGAGAGTTTTTTACCCTAGAGGTAATTTTATGTGTATACCAGTATTCGTCTCAAGGTCTTATTAGACGACAAAAACAACCTAATTCCCCTCGTGAGTATTAATGATGAGCCTGAACTTTAGAATACTGACGACTACGGTGGCATAAATGCCGAATAAAATCATTCTTAGCTGCTATATCTTTGTAAAATTACCCGTTCGTTTTATCTTTAACAATTTACGCAATATGTGGGATCACACAATTCCGAATTAACTCGTCTATCTGCATCTTATGTATGTTTTCCCATCCACGTACAAAGGTTGAAAACAATAATCGTTTTAGTATTAAATACGAAACAAGTGCTAAATTAGTCTAAGTCAACATTGTATCAAGTTGTCGGTAAAAAATTATTTTATTGTACGGGTGCCAGCACCGAAAATTCTAAAATTACAAAGCTGGTATGCGATATAAGTTCTAAGATATCTGATAGAAAATAACCTTTCTCTGATCCCAAAACTGTCATTACATGTTTGAGATCGAAATGCAATGATATTTAAGAGGTTTTCAAAGTTGTGAATTTCACCTTCAGCCTAATTCACGTTTGAGCTTGAAAGTTTGTGTTTGGAAGAATTTCCACCAGGTCAGGCATTCTTATAGTAGTAAACTGAAGCGAATTTCCGCACATCGATAATGATGTAAGTTGAATTTTTTGGACAGAAAAGTTTTTTATGAGAATTTAGTCTACGATCCAAACACGACAAAGTGCTCTAGAAATCGAATTCAACGTTTTTTTTTTGAGAACCGTATAAATGAACTGTCCCGGTACTATCTGCCTTATTCGAAAAGTAAGTGCAATTTCAAAATTTCAACCCTGCACAATGGGAGGGGGGTGGAATCCTAAAATGAAGATGTGGGACACCTGCTCCGAACCAGAAAAACTCGAAGGATTTAGGTTGAGGTACTTCCCTCATTTCAAATGTGTAATTTTTTTCCGTTGCATCCTATACAACTGTATTCTATTGCACTTAAAGTGCAATTTTTATGCATTTTGGACGATTTTTGACAGTGAAACAGTTCTGTTATCCAAATTATTGATGATGACCAAAAAATACTCGTTAATTTTGTTGAATGAAACCATTTAAAGTCGATTCTCGAAAAAATGTGCGAAAAATTGCCCTGTGAAGTAATGAAAATAAACAGGCTGGTCACCTCATCCACCCACACCAAAATTTAGCCGTGAAATACTTGCTCAAAAATAGCGATGTAACATATCAAAATAGATCAAAATTTCGCGCTGAATCCGAAGATTATCATCATTTTTGATTTTGACTGCCTTCGATGGAATTCTGCCACTCCCAAGCTTGAATTTGAGGGGGAAACTGGAGAAGTTGCACCATTTAAATGAAATGTAATTGGAATTTACGCAAATCAGACAATTGTGGTTGATTAGTTTCAACTCTCAGCATACCTCCCCCCCCCAATTTTCAACCCTCATTTCAAACACCCCCACCAAATTATAATAAAAACATTCATTCAAAAACAGCAATGCGGCCTATCAAAATGGTTTAAAATTTTACGCTGAGTTCGAAAATTGTGATAATTTTTGAATTTGACCCCATCCGGTGGACTAATTCTAATTATGTATCAGAAAAGATTTACCGCTAGGACCAACATCAGTGTATCTACCAAGTCATGAAAGTCACGGAGAGGTCATGAATTTTGCACATAATTTTCAGTACAAATTAAATATAATTTTTAATAAGTATGATTATTTAGTACATCCTCGAATTTCCCAATATTATTATTTGTATTTCTTGAAATTTTCGCCCTCGCTTCACTAGACTCTGTACATTTTTTCTTTCTGTTATTATTTTCTTCGTAGCATTATTTACTCCAAATTCAAACACATGACATGAGGGTTTGAACCTCTCTGCAGCATTCCCTTTCAACATAAAAATTTATTCTATTCCAGGAAAAAACATTAAAATTTAACCGTCAAGTATAGCTTGAAGATTAAATTGAGTCCATTTTTAGACCCTTTATTCGTAATATTTTGCGAAATTCTAGCATCTTTACCCTAACCCAACAGGTGTACTGGAAAAGCAAAAAAAAAATTCATCCGGTTCGATGTGCCAAGTTGGAGGTGTGATTTTTTGAATTTTCATGTTTTAAATGGTGGCAAAAAAATTTAGAGTGGTAATGAAAACTTCCATTTTTTTCTCCCTAAATTTGTTATAAGAAGAGAAACGAACATTATTTCTCGAACGTAGGATTTGAAGGGGCTCTTGAAATTGCCGAAAGAGGAGAAAAATGAAATTGAAACACATAAAAATGTAAAAAATGTAGTCCTTTTCATTTTTCTTAGGTCAACGCTGTTTCATAATCAGGATTTTGTTCGATTTGTAGAAAAACGGTCATTTTGGGGTGTAGAATTTAAATCAGCTTATACCAGCTGTAAAAAATTGTATTTTAGGAGTACCGCTCTCCTGAAATCAATGTAAGACATCAATTTTATATGATTAAGCGCAATATTTTATTTTTACCCCGTAGTCGATTTTTCAATGGTCCCCCAAAAACTTGATTTTTCGTAATTTTTATAAAAATGATGTTTTTTGAGGGTCTCTAAAAAAATCAACCACGGAGGTAAAAATGAAATGATACGCTTAGTCGTGCAAAAATTTATGCCTTACATTGATTCAAGGGAGCATTTCTCATAAAAGTATTTCCTTCCTAGTTTTTTAGAAATTCATGAAAATGCAAAAATTACTTTTTTTGAAAACTCCGAAAAAATGCTGTCAATGGCTATTTTGGGTCAAAATATATACAATAATTCCATTTTTGCAAATATTTGAACTTCAAGTAAGTTTTGCAAGCATAAAGAATTGAGTTAGGGAGCTGAATTTTTGCCACATTCTTTTGAGGTCATTATGCAAATATTGTGACCTCGTTGCATGCAGATTTCCAAAAAACACGAAATTCGACTAACCCGAGTACCTGATCTCCTGATTGCCTTGCTCACAGAATAATAATGGTAGAATTATTTGGTCTAATTTTTTATGTCATATTGTAAATGATTCCCAGGCTATTGTGGGGACACGGAGAAATACCAACAAAATCCGTGTTGGGGTCCTAGAAGATCATTCAGGCAATTTTTAGCCATGTCAGATACTTATTTGTATTTTTTTTTCCGAACAGTAATCATTTACTCTGCTCGATACTGACCAAAATCACTCCAATTCGGTCAATTGGCCTAGTTTGTTGGCGGATCCGATTGGTTTGGTGGCGGATTAGATATACATGAGTGGGGATGACCTTAGGTCAAAATTTAGTTTTGCTCCGTTTTGAAGGAAGTGACGTTGAGGGGCCAAATAGACAAAAATTGTTCCTTTTTCAGTCAATCAATGGAGAATCCAAAGTTGTATGCAATATTCAAAAATCAACCTACTAGGTCAATTAGGACGGGAAATATGAGGGTTTTTTTTCCTTTTGACCTTTGAAAAGGGCTGTTCCTCCAGTACCTCCCCACCGAAATGAGCTCCAAAATTGAAATATGGTATGCACATTCAGTCAGAGCCTTAGATCTGCCTTTTGCCGGTTTCGACTTTTTAGCTTCATTGCACCCCCTCACAACCCCGAAAATAGGGCTTTTTGGTCAGGTTTTCTGATTTTTGTGATTTTATTCCTTGCATAATTCTCCTCTAAATATAGCTAGGAAGCTGAACTGTGTTATGTACATTTAACAGGGACCCTACATGTGTCTTGGGGGGTGGGAAGGGGGATCTTGATTTTTCAGCCTCATTGCACCCCTTCGTGGTGTTGAATTTGTGGTTTTTTGGTCGTTTTTTTCTAATTTATAATGTTTATTCCTCACATAACTCCTCTCCGAATTGGGCTAGGAAGTTGAAATTAGGTATGTACAGTCAGTAAAGATCCCAATGCTGATTAGGAAAAAGGCATCGTAAACCGATGATTTTTTTTTCTTATTTATAACAGTCTTATGACTCTTTCAGCAAACGAATTTGGGATTGGACTCCACCTCGCCTTTGTGGACTACAGGAAGGCTTTCGA
>FIZR01032009.1:0-10287 GCA_900060175.1 Ferrisia virgata | reverse complement strand
GAGGAAAAGAGCTCAAATACACATACCCATACTTTGGCCTTTCTTTATTTTAGCCAGACATTTCGTTACTATTAACTCGCGAAATAAAAACTTAAATCTCAATTAAATTGAACTGAGTTTATTACATGTCTGAACCAACTTCACATGAACTATATGTAACTCCTCCTAATATATATTTGTAACTAACAAAACTACAGATAAAAGTGGTTTTTATTTCACCACTTGAGATAATACTCGTTTTCATCTGTAGTTTTGTTTCGTTCACTTCTCTCTATACTACAAATCACTTCCCCTCTTGAATCAAGAAATCTTCTTACCACACACCATCCCACACACACACCTTCAGTTGTAGATTTTAAAATGGTACCGTACCGGTTCAACATCGTATCGTATCACTTCAGTACGATACGATGCCATATCACAATTCTTTATCCGGTATTTTTTAGACGAGTATGCACATGCACCAGCATCGTTTAGAATGGTGCAAAAGTCAATGCCAAATACTGTATCATGCAGAGCTCTAATAAATACTCTTTTCTATAATCTACCACCTATGCAAGTTTGAAAAAAATCGGTTGAAAATTTCCAAAAATAAAAATCCTCAAATTAAAAGATGAAAAAGTAACGTCTTAGCCTGTAACAAGTGTTAAGAGAGAATTCAGGGAACAAAATTTTTACCACAAAGTTTTCATGCCATAAGAATCAAATTCCATTGGTTAGTTTCAAACTTCAGTACTGGGGCAGATTCAACAGTCTTATAACTGCTGGTACCCTTTCAAGTGCCTAATTTTCTCCATCACTTTCCCACAATAAATCAAAGATAAAAAAAAATACAATCACTCTTTGGGGGCTGTTGCAAAATTCCCCATTTTATGTTTCATACTTTCAGAATATAATGAGACAATTTGCACTATCACTGTCTATTTTCCTTATATCTACACTGAATATGTGCAATTTCTCTAATTAATCGGAGAAATTTTGTTTTACTTCATTCTTGCATGGGTTTCAATTTCAAGTTTGGGTCTTTTGATAGATTTGGATTCTAAACCATTAAAACTAGGATGTTTCAAGATTTTTGGGATTTAGGAACTCGGAGATTTCAGATGTTTCAGATGGTTGCATCCCTACATTTTACAGATGTTCATTGGATGTTGAATTGATTTCTTTGCTTCTGCATCTTGTTCCAAACCATTTCACTAGCGTTCAGCAGTTTGAAAAACACCACTAATAAATCCTATTTTAATACTGTCAATAACAACTGGTAACTGTTGCGCGCATGCGCATTCATTTCAACACACACAAGTTCGCTTATACGCAAACGTATCCATTTCAATATCCCAAATACTTTTCGAACATCATCGAAGTTTGCTGGAAATCTCACGCTCTTGCTGTTCCAAGATGTCCTATTAAACATCTTTCAATGTTAATACGATATGATCGTCAACGTAATCTCATTACGACACCCTCGAACTTTACTCAAGTTTCTACTCAACTACATAGGTATATTTTTTCAACTAATGCGAGTTTGCGAGGTTTCAATTTTTTTTCTTTTCGGCGCTTCTTGACCGCCGATTACAACGCAACGTTGGATAGCAAAAAAAAAAAAAAAGAACAACCCCGGTGTCATCGCGTGTGTAATTGCAACAACCATTCGAGACAATATACCATATAGCTACGTATATTACGCGTGTTTTCGTCGCTCGCTATACCAACCTCGATACTCCGACCACCTTGTGTTGTCCGAAAAGAATAGAATTTTCTCTCTCGAAAAGAAAATGAAATATTTCTCAGTGCTGGCTGCCCGACAACGTGTTCCTCTTTTTTCTATGGTTGTTAAAGAAAAGCAGTTTTTCTTACAAAAGAACATCTTACTTGTCATTGTAAATAATTTCCGTTTTTCTTCCTCCTTTTCATACTCCCACACCCACTGTGGGTCAGCATCTTGTATCGTCTCATCATATTGTAGATGTACTCTTTCTTCGCGTAGCACACTGTCGACGACGGACGTTTCGCTTCTATCTGTTCTGTGTTGTTTGCCTCTTTGTCCAACTTTTGTGCTTTTTATTTTCGTGTTTTGTTCGTTTGTGTTGGGAGCTTTTCAGGTTTCGGTCGAATTTTTTTTATCCTGATTTTCCAATCGCGTAACCTGACCATCTTTTATTATTGCCAACTGTCGTAGACTTTTATTAGGCTGTGTGGTAGTATGTTGAAGCTGTTTCTTGGTCTCGGAATTCTGTATGTATTTAGAATGTGTGAAGATATAAGAGTTATACGTATATTTTTAGAAAGATGAGTGGATTTTTGACGAATTTTTGTAAAGTCTTATCTGTACAAGTTACCCTAAATCCTGTGTTGTGGCAAAAGGTAAAATTAAGTGTAAGCAATATTAACGTTGAAATTTTTTTAATTTAAATTTTAACCCAATCTTAGTGTAGCGTTAAACCATGTATTAGTACATAAACAATTCGATGCTTAGCACACACCCATTCTCGTTCTCACCAACACTTGCCACTACCTTCAGAATCAATTTTGCTTCTGTTCAAATTTTATTTAATGTTACATATTATTAATTGAAGTACCAGAATCAATAAAAATGATTCAGTTTAAGAATGTGTTTAGGATTTCATTAGGTGTGTAAAAAATAATGGAAAAATTGGTTGTTGTATTGATCAAACTTATGTAAGCGTAGTGTTGAATCCGTTTATTGGTACATAGGCAAATCAACGAATGCTTGCACAAACGTGTTTCCACCACTTAGCGCATTCCCACTCTTCTTCCCACCAACACCCACCAGTACCTACAACTCTACAAGACGTAATAGTAGGGGCATTGTTCGTTATCCCACGTTGTAAGTAAGATGTTCATTGCTTACTGCACGAATAAAATGAACAGACGAATTATAATTATATGTGTTTGTAGTCTCTTACAGGTTACAGTCTTCTTTTATATTTTTGAATTCATAAATATTGGCAGCAATTTTTTAATTTTTTCCATATTTTATCTCCTCTTACAGTCTGTTTTACATTTTTTAATTTATAAATATTAGCAGTAACCTGACAGGTGTACAGAACCTTTTTTTTTTTATTTTTTTCATCTAGTGAAAATATTATCATGCTAAACGAGAGCACTTTTTCAAGTATCTTCAAGCTCAAAAAATTTTGATCCAAAGTAAAAAATTCAAAAAAGGGTTCTGCAAACGTGATATCAGGGGTACTGTTTTCTACAACAAATCCAAAATTCATCGAATTCTGTTCTATCGTTTTCGAGAAATCCCACAGAAACTTCCAACGGAACAGACATGGCTAAAATTTCTTAAAAATGGCAAAAATTCCGATTGAATGTTTTTTCAAATGGATTCGACTGTTCCATTACTTCGAATTGACATTATTTTTTGAAATACGCACAATTATTTTTCATTTGCTACTTTAAAACGAAAAAATAACGCAAAATTCATTTCTCTTAAAAACTCTGCATTTAACAAAAAAAGTCTGCAATGCAAAAAAAACATGAAACGTGAATTCTCAGCTGAACGCGAACAAAGTATAAAGATTGGACTTGAAGAACAACATTCTGATTAAAGAAAATATCACAAATTCCTTTTTCATCACTTAAAAAAAAAAAAAAAAAAAAAAAAAAAAAAAAAAAACGAAATAATCATTTGTAGGCCTATTTAATTTTTAAAATATTCACAATTCTACGGCGATGTTTGCGAATAAGCAGTTGTCTCATGTCTTGGGAAATTATTAAGTGCCAGTGCCTATTTAACGTATTTCGAATACTTACTCGTGAATAGATAATTTGTCAAAAACAAAAAAGACTCCAGTTTCCAAATTTTTCTCCTTTCTATCTTCACTTGATTGACCACGTCTTCAAGGTTAACTCGCGAACTTATTTTGTTGCAAAAATGAAATCCATTTTTAATCTGCGAAAATTTTTAATTACATTTTAATTATATCGCTGTGTAGCTGCTGAGAGTGCGAAGGTAAATTCTCTATTCGAAGTTGTCGTTTTGAAAAAATATTATTAATTTTAAAATAGCTAGTAGTAAAATGAAACTCGCTTTCCGCGAGATTTTTTCCATTTCGTTATTATTAAAATTTATATCGTCGTTTATTTATTTTATAATCGTTTTTTCCACTTACGACCACCTAGATATTTTGTATTTTAATTTCGAGTCCGTTTCTCGTTTTTTACTACATTTTTATAGTAGCTCAATGTGGAATTCGTTTCCAGTTACTTTGTCGTATGTAATTCGTTCAATTTATTTTTTTCATTTCAAGATAAATGATGAAAATATGCTGTAAAAAAAGAAAAGAATCAATCCTACGCGCGCGCATGCGCGTATGTGTACTTTTTTTTTTGCAGATTAAATGTATTAAGTATACATTTACCAAAATGATGGGCGCTAACACGCTATGATATACTCGAGTAATTTTTAAAAATGAATGATGTATATGTTTTGTACAATTACACGCACAAACGCTAAATAAATCTCTTCGTATGTATGAAAAACATCGTGAAGTACTTTTTGAGAAAAGGAAAGCTCGTGGAAAAAGAAAACGAGAAAAAAAAACACACAGAGCTTTTCATCGTCAATTTATCTAAACCTTGGCTGGTATAAAAGAAAATCTAGTACGAGAGAATTTCCTTCATCTGTTCAAATAACGCATCTTTTTATGAAAATTAACAAAGCGCGTTTTTATTTTTCTATTTCGCCATATTTTCGTTTTATTTTTCGAGTAAAGCTTATTGAAAAAATGAAAAATTGAAAAATAAATGTTAGGTAGGCTAATTTGATTAGAAAAAGAAAGGCAAGGTTGAGAAAAATGAGCTTCAGAGAATGCTGGTTAGAATTTCATACTGAACGATTGTTTTGCAATGAATTCAGTATATTCATTAGTAATTAAGGTTTTAGGTGGAATATTGTGAAGGGGGGGGGGAGCTATTTAGGAAATTTTTGGATTCGTAATATTTCAGAATCATTAATTGGTTCTTAGAGGTTGCAGTTCGACCAAAATTAAATTTTTTTAATCATCAATCAAATTTGTAAACATTTGGAGCACTTTGAGTACAGATTAATAATAGGTTACTTTTTATTTTCATACTCAATCTGTATGAATCTTACTTTTAGATCAAAATGAATTCATTGTCGGCAAATTTTTTCTAGAGTTAGAATTTTTTTAAAAAAATTAGATCTCTGTAATTGATGAACTAAAATAGATATAGGCCTAACCGTCCTTCGATATAAGATGTAATGTATAGTTTTATCTAAATCTAATGTACCAATTTTTTTATGTTGCAGGTGAGTACTTTATTCTGTTGGATGTAAGAATAACACATAATTAATTTACAAGATGGACAATTGGACAAGGTAGGAGCAATCTTATTTCGAGTTGTTAAAATTATGCGAATGGTAACAGCTGATACATAATTATTTTCCCTCTGGATAGTGCGGGAGATGCAACGCAATCTAAAAGCGAAAATAATGACGAATGCAGCAGGGAAGTATTTTGGAATAGAAAAATGTGTAGAGGGAATGAAATATTCAGGAATTTAAATTGAGGAAGGATAGGGGAAGATTATAGCAATCTATGTTTGGCTGATGGTTAAAGATGATATCACATTGATAACTGTTACAAAACACAAAATTCTCTATGTAAAATGAAAATTCATGTAATTATGTATATTTTGTTCCAAGTAACTCAAAATATTACTTTAAATGAGAAAACCTCCCATCAAACATTTTTAACCCTCCACACCAACCCCCAATTTCGATATTGAAATGTACCAGGGCAGAATTTGGTTCATTATATCTCGAGATAGGGTTGAACAAAATTTGTGAAATTTTAGTGGTATAGGGTAGAGGTAGATGTTGGAGTGAATGATTGAAATTGCTGAAGACACATCTAGGATCGTTGCTAAATCTACGTTGCAAATTTCAACTTCCTGGATCAATTAGGAGGCATATCAAACTTCAACTTTCTAGCCTACTTTGAAGGGAAAATACGCGAGGAATGACCTTTTTTCAAGGTTATGAAGAGGGAATCCGCCCCCCTCCCCCCATATTTCTCTTTGTAACGGACGTAGGAAGCTGATTTTTGGATATTTTACACAGCATTAGATTCTCTATCAATTGGCTTAAAAACAAGTCATTTTGGCGATTTTTATCCCTCAGTATCTCCTACCTAAAAATTTGGACATGACTGAATTTTGAAGCGAGGTAATCCCCAAGCATTCGTACCTACTAAAACCGTCACTTTTCTAAGCCAACTTCTGAAATTTGACTGATTTTGTTTGCATATTGAGCCGAGTAAATGAATTCAGTTGTTGAGAAGAAACAAGTAAATAGACAGCTTAAGAAGAATAAATATCTAACGTGCTATAGACAAATCTTTAAGGTCTTGTAGGACCCCGAAATGTATTTTGTTGATACTCCTTCCCTTCACCCTGGGTAGCCACTATGGGTTGATAGTCCGTATGCTAGCTTGGTTTTCGTTGCCAGTTTGACGTACAAAATCAGGCTAAATAAGCCTGTATGCGAAACAAAACTTTATCTATTACTCTTTAGACCCGTCAAAATGATAAAATTTCTTCACACCTGGAATGGGAATTGAAATCCATAAACCTTGCACTGTGGCACAGATCGCGATTGTTCATTCAAATATACCATTCGTTGGGTTCATTCTAAAAGGAACGAAGAACGTACGGCGCGTAACAGAGCGATTATATTTCATCATTTAGCTCGACTCGATCGAAATGTAGTCGAAAACGCGAGTTTTAACGAGAAATTCTCGATAACTATCGTTTTCAGGATTGATTAACTCGTGCGAGGAAAATGACTGAAATGGAGCGAGCGCAGAATGATGAGCAGAGACGATAGTGGCGAATGGAAGTTATTTCATCCCTGAGTGAATTCCATCGCGTACTGTCTTTTTTTTCCCTCTCGGACTCTTTTACAATTTGCTCGACTAATTTTATATCGAACTATAAACGAAGTA
The DNA here is from genome assembly GCA_900060175.1 of Ferrisia virgata. Taxonomy (NCBI): domain Eukaryota; kingdom Metazoa; phylum Arthropoda; class Insecta; order Hemiptera; family Pseudococcidae; genus Ferrisia; species Ferrisia virgata. The sequence goes on along the minus strand of FIZR01032009.1, from coordinate 3,289 downwards.
TGTAAGTTGAAGAGGCGATGTATCGTTCCGCACGTTACATTACGTTGTAATAGGTATCTCGGTACTTTACCTATTCTCTTAACAGTTTCGATGGGAACGAGATTTCGGCGCAATTGCGAGTGCCGCCGTACCCAGTAATTGACGGTAATTAAAATCAAGATATAGTAGATACTTTCCATTGCGATGGCCATGGATTCAGGATGCATCGGAGCGGTGGTGGGATGCTGAACTGCGGGTAATTTTGGGGGATTTTTAATAGCTCCGGTATTATTGTGTTGGGAAGTCGTTATGTAGATTTTATACCTGTTTTAGTGCGGCTATTAAATTATTCACAGGGTGTTTTCGAGACTCTTTTACGCGGTGATTAAATTTTCTTCTCGTTTTCGTCTTTCTTTTTTTTGCTCTACTTTTTCAACCCTCCGATTCGCTGTTTCGCGTATTCGCTTTCTCTCTCTATCTTTCTTTGTCTTCGTCGATGATGGAGCTCATTTTTTTTTTTTTTTTCGTTTTAATTATCCTCTTTTCAATCTCTTCTCTCGCTCCTTGCTCGTGTTTTGCATTAATAAGCTTTCGTAGCAGAGAATGCGTATACTTAGGCTTACCTGGCTAGTGGGTTACCTATTCTCACTTACATACACGACTATGCCTTAAAATTGAAATTCGTTGTTTGTGATTTCTTTTGTTTTTTTGTCTTAATTTAAAAAATTTCTCATTTGCATTTTTGATAAAGCATGGATTTTGTGGAGATCTTCATTGGATGTTTGATCGTTCATCTCTAACGACCTGCATGCAATATTGTAGTAAATTCTGTCTAACCCCCGAAGGGATTTTCACGAGCTAGCCAGCTAAGCACAGTTGTGAGCAAGTTCCCAACTCCGTCTCAAGGTTGTGGAACTTGTCGGTATCAAAATAGTTGAAAACCTTTCAACAGAACTTATTCACAATAATAAAGACAGACTTCAGACTCGCAGCTCACAGCATAACGCTAACTTGCTTCAGGATCAAAACCAGTAAAAGGATCACCAACATAGGTGAGTAAAAATGAAAGGAAAGGGAGTAGAGATCACCACAATCTAAGCTACAGAGATCTGAAGATCTAACTAGTAAGCCTACAAGGCATGGCACAACATAGGCCTGCATAAAAACATTTGTTGTGGGACCTTTACGGGCCTTTTTGGTATTTGTTTTTATATGAGACGAAATAAGGAAGACTCCGGTTTAAAAAAAGAAATAATCAGGAACAATTCTAAGCCGTGTAAGCAAAGATTAATTAACGGTACCTTCGAAGAACTACGCGAGTATCTCAGATTATCAATACACTTCAGCACAAAAATTACGATAAACAAAGATAAATACGTAAAGACGAGAGGACAAGTGCGAGTAGAGCTTGCCGAATAATACTGACTCAATTCCTCAAAATCAGTTTAATTTATATCCAGTCTTTTTTAGCCCACTTATGCCGAAACTATTGTCTATTGTTTTATATTTTCAGCATTTTTATTTCGGGGAATTGTGTTTGCCGTACAACTCATAATTCTGAATGATACCGACCTACTTCTTTACTACAACATTAGACAATGCAAAAAAAGACTACGTTTAAAGGGCGGAGTTACATATGAAGTGGGAATAATGCAAATAATAATCTTAATTTCACTATGTACTACGTGTAACTCTTGAGATTTAAAAACTGGCATATTTTACCACAATACTTTGTACTTATTTCATCAGTCATTTTGAGCTATGCGAGTATTCTTCAAAGATTCGTTCTAATAAGGTTCTTTATTGCAGAAAAATTGACGAAACCATGCGAATTTGACTCATTACATAGTGAAATGAAATGTTGGAATTTTCATGGCATGCGTTGGCGTTTGGTGGCTATGGTGGTGATGGTGGTTTGACTATGAAAAATTTCCGACAAACTACGAGTATATAAAATTTTACAAGCGATGAGAAGCGGCTGTATAAAATATAATGGCGGCGTTAAGTTGAAAAGTTTGCCAGTTGCAAGAAGTTTGGTCGGTGTCTAAACACAAGGAATCAATTTAACCGAATTATTACTTTCGAGGGACTTCCATTAAGGTCGGTCCAAGTCTCTTATTTTATGGTTATGAGAAAGTAGGGCGCTACACTTTAGACAGAGGCAGAGTATACCTTGTTAAAGGTGTGTGTGTGTGCTGGTTGATGCTCCGCCATCGCACCGTTTGTCTGTGCGCGGCATACCCTATGTCGTATCGTATCGTCGTCGTCGTCCTGGGTGAGTAAAAGTATATGAACAGTGGGTACACTTGCCTCGTATACCTTTACCTATATCTTTCACGCGGATGTTAATGGCACCGTCGAGTTTGTTTTTTTCAATTGTGCACTACGGTTGCGTAAAAGCATCGAACAGATGAATTTACTCCGCAGGGAAAGCTTTTGCAGGTGTTCGTGTGTGAAATAGACGTTCTCGCGAAGCGAATGTTACATTCCTATCGTACTTGCGCTGCTTAGTGCTCACTGCTTACCTACCACTGTATCAGGTGGACTTCGTATGTAAGGCGAAGAGCAAGTGGTATAAAGGAAGGGTTGCACGTGTGTCGCTTGACAGAGGTAAATATGTTATATTATTTGCAGTAACTTGATAACTTGATCAAAGTATACTGTTCTTTGTGACTTGGCGTTTTCTGTATAAATAAACGTCGAGAAAGTTACGTTGAGATGAAGAAGACGAAAGTAAATTAGCCGCAGACTGCCATGTTTTCACGATACGTGAAATTTGCGTGAATTATAAATCATATAAATTACTGATGATTTCAAAAAAAAAAAAGTAGCGAATTGAAAATTCTAGTAGTTGAAATTCGTAGCTTATTTTCAATCCGATTTTCTTCGTCATGTTGTCAAAGTGTTGCAAGAGTATTAGGGTTTGAAGAATTCCGATTACAGTCGCGAGATAAAATGCGATGTTCAAAAGATGGATTTCAGAGTCTGAGAAGTTTCTTTGTAGACTGGATCATTCCTCATTAAAACGATCCAAATCTGACCTCAGGTATTTTGATTTTGCTTAGAATTTTTTTTTGACGAATTACTCTTAATGATCTGGTGAAGGAATCGTCGTCATTTTCAACTTAACCTTTTCCTCTCCTCTGAAAGTGTTGAGATCTTGTTTTACGAGTTGATTGGTTCAAAGAAACATAATAGTATATTATGCAACGAGCGTAGAAAAGTGCGAGATTATAAGCGTGTGTGTAGTTGCAGAATGAAAGAAAACAAGAAAGAATGAAAAAGAACAATTTTATTTTAATTCAATAAT
>FIZR01032002.1:0-20365 GCA_900060175.1 Ferrisia virgata | reverse complement strand
AAAAGTTTGATGTACTAGTATTAATTTTTAACCTTTAATTTTAAGCTTTATAATTACTTTTGAATGTAACCTATTTGAATGTATTTTAATATCTATAAAATTTTTTTGAGTTGGTAAATATATTATTCTGAGTTGGCATTTTTGGGCTTGGTCCCCCCCAGACATTTCGTGTTGCTACGGCCCTGACTACAAGGTCCGCATCTTGGATTGAAAATCAGATCAAAATTCTAGAACTGATCATTTGTTACATTTTTAAATGCCTGTGCAGCGACACTTACAGTGAGGAGGGGGTTTGACTATCATAGTTGAACTCGCATTTGGTCTGTGGCAGGAGAATTATTTTACTAAACGTAAAAAAAAACGTACATACAGAAATCTATCTTGCAATTTTTGAAGAAAACATTTTGCGATGCATGTGGTAGAAATTTTTTTAAAAAATATACTCGTATTTTTAATTTTTTGTTATTTTTTTTTCAAACACGAGAACTTTATAGCAGCAATGACTTGTGTATTATGTTGGTATATACAGAAGAGAAAAATACACACGGAGGAGTAATTTACAATTAACGAAACGTTTATTTAATATCGAACTGGTGGTATATATCAGGGAGATGATCATGCATACAGCCATTTTTAGTAGTACTACGCACGCGATAAACCTTTTAAAGTTTTTTTTTTTTGTTTTTTCAATTATGAATGTAACTATGTATATCAATATTGGCTCATTAATCCGTTGAATTTCACATTGGATTGCGAGGATGTAATTTTTTTTTAGGGGATGAAAGTGAGTACGCTACCATTTTATGAGGTACAATAGATCACGATGTTAGAATAAAATTTTAGGTTATTCGGCTTGATGAATTTTCTCCCATACGATTCTGGTAATAATAATAGCTTCCGGATATTATATTTTGGTGATCATTGGTACCCTAGGTTAGATTTAAAAATCAGTGAATTAAACGAAACTGAAAACAGTGGATTGTGGAAGTTTCGACATTCAGATTATATGTATACGTTATACGAACTTGATATCTGTTGTATACTACTTGTAATAATTATACGTTAGAAGATGTAACATTCTTTTCGGTCTTCACACCAGAATATTATTATATAGGTACCCAAATTATGTAGCATTTGATTTTCAAAGAAATAGTTGATCCGAAGGCAATTACCTGGTTCATGTACAGCAGCTGACGTGATGTGATTGAATGAGGTTGAAAAAAAAAATGAAATTTAATCAGTTTCAGTGTCTCGAACGTCTTGGTGTTTTTCCCTTTGTGTAGGTATCTCATTCATGAAAATATGGTCGAGTATTTGAATAAAGTAACCGAGTAATGATTCTGCTTCTGTTGGCTGAGTTGCCGTTTTATCACGAATCTCGTAATAAAAATTGTTTCTTGAGTATCGGAGGCAGAGAGAAGTAGATGAGAATTTGCTTCAAGTTGAACACTTTGTTTTTAAGGAGAAAAGAAAAGGTGTACTTTTTAATTTGTTTTCTTTTTTATTATTTTTCAAGATATAGAATTTCGAAGGCAATTTTTTATTGATAAATCGAATGAAAATTATGAAATGAGGAATGTGAAATTACGAGTAGTTTAGTTTCATTTTGTTTGCCTCATCTATCATTTGATTTTTCGTTACTTTATTAGTTCCCTAATCTTATGTAAATATAGGTTTGCAACTTATATAAAATATGATGATTGTACAATTACACATATGTAGTTTTATTTATATTATCTCAAAACTGATTATATTTATCTATCAGATCATGGGGGGGGGGGTTACTTCAACTGAGCTCAGTATGTAGATTCAGCATGGTTCCTAGATGTGCTTTTCAGGTATCTTGAATTTTTATCCCCCATTGAACCTTCTCCTACCATTACCACTAGTTAGAGCGTGATGTTTTTTTTCAATTCACATAACTATAATATCACACGAAAATCGGGCTGGACAGGTTCTTTTTTTATTATATTGTATTCATTTTTTTTTTTTTTTCATGAACCTACGTCATTTGCTCAACTAGATAAAAATCAAAATTGATAAAATTTGGAAATTAGGCTTAGATTGGCGGCTGATTTGATATCCTGGAATGGGGATTAACTCACATTAAAATTCAAATATACTCAAATTTGGGCGAGGGGATGCTAAGGAGAAAAATTGCAAAAATTGTTCCTGGTTGAATCAATCGATGTACCCAAAGTTGTGTGATACTTTCAAAAATCATCGTCTTGGGTCAATGAGGAGAGAGATATGGGAGTTTCCTACCTTTTTAACCGTGAAAAATGGCTGCTCCTTAATGTGGGTTGACCCATGTGCGTTTTCTTGTTTTGAGTTTCTTCTTCGCCTAACTTTCCTCCAAATTGAGCTAAGAAGTTGAAATTTCGTATGTATAATTGTAGATCTAGTATACGTCCTTGATTAGTTTTTCTATCACACCCGACGGTTTCCTATTGTAGAATTTTATTGAAAAATTTTATCTCGCATTGTTTTTTAACTACTTGACGGAACTACAACTGTTCGCTTGGTATTTTTTCATTTCCAGAGCTTTGTTATTTTTCAACTTTTTGATCATGCTTTCTACTCTAACTCGTAGGTAGGTACTCAGGTTCACATTACATGTTCATTGAGAAGAGGAAAGATAGTCATTTGTTTGAAAGGTTTTGTATTACGAATTTCTAAAATCTTAGTGAAGTACCCCCCCCCCTCCCCAACATCTACATTTGCATTGCCCTCGAAGTAGGTTTTTTTTTTACCAATAATGATTGGTTGTTCGGGATAAATTCAAGGATATTCTCACCTCGAGTGTCCAATTGCTTAACCAATATCCATAAAAGTTCGATGGATTCTGTATAGTCTACATTCTGATCGATTCGCGAAGGTGATAAAAACGCAATAAAAATTGATCTAGATAATTCTTATCAGTTTACATCTAGCTCTCATTAAACTGCAGATGGTGTTCGATGTCGCACCGATAAAATTATTAATTTATCGTTAAATTACGAATTCAATGTAACGGATACAACTTGTTCTCTGCTGCCTTGAATACGCGGCGTAAAGCTAAACACAGAATTGGAGAGCAAAACAGGGTATCACGCGTAGGTAATTCGAATCGCGTAAATAGATAGACTACGATGGTAAAGAGAGGACACAACGAAAGAAAAATTGGTACACGGGAAATCGCGCTCGAAGGATAATACACCTTTTTTTTTTTTGCAGTACAATTTGGACATTTAAACATTTGTCCGGCTTTGTGAAGTGTACACTGTACAGGTAGGGTTATATATATATAAAAAAAAAGAGGCCTTTTTAAATGAAACGCCAGCGAACTTTATCATCGGAAGTTATTTATGAGTTGATATCATGTTTGTTGTTAGCCTACTGTAGGTATTCGAGTACAGAACCGTACCCTCGACTTCTCCACTTCGCCTTTGACTAACTGTAAAAGGAAGGTGTATTAATGGGTTGCGAAGGTAGTGAGAACGAGGGATGATTTGATTAAAGCCTTTCCGCTACTTGTAGTCATCTTTGTATATATAAATGTGGGACAAGGTAGCCTATGTGCTGTGCTCGTGTATATAATGGTGCTACGTATTATGTGGAAAATGTACGAATATATATGTACGTACTTGCGTACAAAGGTAATGCTTTATAGTGGAGTATTATTATCGTAAGAGGTAATCTTAGTGGTATACATTTTGTATGTGGGTGTACAACGTGCATAGATAGGTAGCCGGGCTGGTGGTGGGTACATGTGGCCTAATAATTGGAGCTTTATATGCGTATTCGTTTGCTTGGGATACCAATGGTAGTGTATTTGTGGAAAAGTACTTTTTCACCGAATTCGAATGAAGTACCATATATTACGTTTACATGTACAGACAACCGACGGGGCGAGACGGCGAGGCTCGAGGTTAATTTGGACACGAAAGGTCTCTCTTTCTCTTTCAATATAAGCTCGAAATGGCGACAGCTTCGACGTATTATTGTCGACGATGCGACCGGTAACGAAGCGTTCACCGGCTTCGCTATAGCGCAGCGTATTGTCGAATGATTGATGGCGTATCCGACGTGGATGTCGACGACGATTTAGCATCACCACCGGTATGCTGTGCTATACTCGCCTCCTACGAGTACGAGTACCATGGACGCGCGAATACTAAGCTAGGCTTGGGTAATTAACGGGAAATCAAAATTTACCGTTTCGATTGGCGTTATACGATTGGTTTAATAGGGCGATAAATTCGATTAGGGGGTGTGCTGATTTACGTCTATAGGTATAATTTCGTCGCGCTCCGGCGTGTGTGTGAGTGTGTTTGTGATGTTAATGTACCTAGCTAGTAGCTACCTACCCTGTACGAAAAATACAATAAAGATGTGGCGAAGATAGCGGGGTCCGGTGAGCTTTGATAACTCTCAATGGTTATGTGTAGTGTGCCGTGTACCTGTCTATATATTTTTGTACCAGTGTTGGTAGACGACGACTATGCTACGAAACTTTTTAGCCTGATTTTCTATGTCGTATTGTCAATGAAAACCCAGGCTATTACAGTCTATCGACTTGCGACCTATCAGAGGAGGGGAGCGGATATCAACAAAATCCGTTTTACGGTCCTAGCAGACCATAACAACCATTTTTAGCCATGTCAAATATTAACATCGAAAGATGTTTAATAACCCATTCTGAAAGAATTGTAAACAGTTGTCAACGATTGACCCCATCAAAATCCTGATTGGTCAGACTGTCATCATTGGGTTGACATTAGTGGACAGATTTTGTTGACCTGGAATGACATCAGTGAACGGATCTTATGAAAGATTGATTTTATGATTTCAAGTTGAAATGTTGACAAAAATTAAAGAAGGTTGTCTCGTCAACAGTTGACCTTGACCCGGGATTGATTTTATGATTTTATGTTGAAATGTCGTTATCCGCTGGCCCTTCAACTGTTGACCTTGACCCCGGTTCATTTTATTGAAATGTTGAGGAAACTTGAAGATGTTTAAAGTTGAATCATAAACAGTTGACCTTGACTCTGGATTGGTTTCTTAATTTTAAGTTGAAATGTTAAAGAAAATTAAAGAAATCTGACCCGTAAATAGTTGACCTTAACCTTTGTTGATTTATGATATCAAGTTGAAATATTGACTAAAATTGAAGAAAATTGTCTCGTCAACAGTTGACCTTGACCTGGGATTGATTTTATGATTTTGTGTTGAAATGTCGTTATCCGCTGTCCTGCCAACAGTTGACCTTGACCCCAGTGTGTTTTATTGAAATGTTGAGGAAAATTGAAGATGTTTGAAGCTGACTTATAAACAGTTGACCTTGACTCTGGATTGGTTTCTTGATTTTAAGTCGAAATGTTTCAGAAAATTAAAGAAATTTGACCCGTATACAGTTGACCTTGACCCATAATTGATTTTAAGATTCCAAGTTGAAATGCCGAGCAAAATTAGTTGACCTTGATCCCGGTTGATTTTATGGTTCTATGTTGAAATGTCGGGCAAAGTTGAAGCTGGATCGATCTCATGACTTCAAGTTGAAGGATTGAGGAAAATAAAATGACCTTGACCTTGATTGCTTTTATGAATTAAAAAAAATGTTTATTTGGCCATTAAATGTGCCCCAGCCCTGAAATATTTTCATGTCAAAATTAAAGATGTTTTATTTTGACCCGTAAGCAGTTGACCTCGACCCTACATTGATTTCAAGATTTCAATTTGAGATGTTGACGAAAATTAAAAATGTTTAAAGTTGACCCATAAACAGTTAACCTTGACTCTGGACTGATCTTATGATTTTAAGCTTAAAGGTTGAGGAAAATGAAAGATCTTTAGTAGAGCATTCCTGATGTGACCTTTCATTGGTTTACCCGTCAACGGTAGACTTTGACCAGGGTTGATTTTATGATTTCAAGTTGAAATTTTGAGGAGATGTGACGAAAATTATTTGTTGAAAAATAGTGATTATAAGAGTTGAATTTATGCCGACAACGTAAAAAGTATCAGAACTGACATGTTGGGTGCATAGAGTACCAAGTATTTATTTATTTTTTTTCCTCAAACACTAAAAGGATTTATTCCGCTCGATACTGCTCAAAATCGCTCCAATTCAGCGAATCGGCTGATTTTGACGGCGGATCAGGTGTACATATGAGTGGGGATGACCTTGAGTCAAAATTTAGTCATGCCCCAATTTAGAGGAGGGGTTGCGGAGAGGCCAAAAACTCAAAAATTGTTCCTTTTCGAGCCAATCGATAGAGAATCTAATACTGTATAACTTATCCAAAAATAAACTTCCTAGGTCGATTATGAGAGTAGATATGAGAGTTTTCCCCTTTTTGATCTGGAAAAGGACTGTTCCTCCCCTATCTCCCCACCGAATTGAGCTAGTTGAAATTTAGTATGTTCGTTTAGTAAGGGCCCTAAATGTGTCTTTTTCTAATGCTGACTTTTCAGCTCTATCGTTTCAGGTATAATTTTTTTTAGAATTATTAGCTTAGTTATATTTTTAACAGCCCCAAAAATGTGGTTTTTTGGTCGTATCTCCTCATATTTTAAGTTTTTTTAGTTGGTTCCTCTCATAACTCCCTTCCAAATTGAACTAGGAAGCTGAAATTTGGTATGTGTATTTAGTTGGTATCCTGGATGTGCCTTTTGGCGGTCACGACTTTTCTACCACATTGACCCCCCTCCCCCTCTTAGCTCCAAAAATGTAGTTTTTTGGTAATTTTTTATTATTTTTTGAATTTTTTCCTCGCATAATTCCCCTTTAAATAGAGTTGAGAAGTTGAAATTTGGGACATAGATGTAGTAAGGTTTATACAAGTGCTTTTTGAGGGTTTTGAATTTTTAATTCCATTAAACTGTGCATGGCAAAGCGATGCTTTTTTTCAATTCTCATGACCATAGTATCTCACGAAAATCAGGCTGAAAAAGCATCGCTTGCGATGCTTTTTTTTTATACGTATACAACATCGGCGAGCATTCGTGATAAATTTTATTTAGGCGTTAATACCCGTTCAGGTTATTGGATTTAACGCGTTTAACATCTCTCTGCTTTTTGGTTCGCTTATCGTTGGTAATATTTTGTTCTCGTAATACCTACCTGCCTACCTACCGACCTACCTATCTAAACCTGTACATACGTGTATGGTACATGTGGTGTTGACGACACATATATCGTCGTCACCTTTTGGTATTTTTACCCCTTAAAATTAATATTCGACCGTGTATACTATTAATAAGGGGTTAATACGGCGTATATATTTTTTCTCCCCCTCTTTCTGTCGTACTTCGCCTGATATAACCTATATTAATACTTTTAACACGGTATAATATAAGGGATGATGATGATGATGATGGTGGTGGTGATGGTGATAATGATACAAGCCTCTGCAGTCTGAGCCCAACTACCTTACCACCCTTGCTTAGCTAGCTTGGCGCAACGTTGCCCGTAGTCGTCGGCGTTAATTATTTGTGTATAAGCTGCTGTGTTTTTAGCGAAGAAAAATCCCTCTCCTTTGAGTTGCGAGAAGGTTGAAAACACCCTCGAAATGCGATCGTATTACAAGTTACAGCACAGTCTGAAGGGGCGCCGAAGTAAAATGCGTAGTAATGCGGTACCAAAGTCGTCTAGTTAATAAGAAACGTGTAGCTCTGTGCTTAACTCGGTTGTTGTATGTATCTTGGGACAGATTCATCGTATTTCTTGGAAGGTGGGTTTTTTCCTTTTCCTCGTACTATACGGATGGTGGTACAAGCTAGAAAAAGGGTCGTGCTAGTGGATGGTGAGCTTGAGCTTTTTCGGTGGGTACGTTATTTGGTTGTCATCACGTTATATTGTACCATGTACGTACATGATCATTGAACATAGGCGTACTACTATGAACAAGGGTGCAAATTTTCATGTTAAATCATCTAAAAGAAAGCCTACATAAGATGGTTTGGCATTTAACTAGATGTAAAAGTGAAGTACACACCAAAATGGTATAGGTATAAATGAGGAAACCATTTTAATTTCCTTGAGTTTCGGTGTTCGGTAAAGACAAGGTGCGTATGAAACAAGTAACGAGCGACGTCGACGGCGACAATGCGCGGCTTTATTTTAACGCATTCTTCGACTTGATAATGTTTATAAATTACCCGGAATTTGGTAAATTAACGTGTAGACTGAGCCGTGTAATGGTTTTATATTAGCTGATGCGAAGTTAGCTGCGATGCGACGCGACGGTAACGGCTTCGTGGTTTGTCGCACTTATTTTACTCTTTTGGATGGAAGAAGTTTCGAGACGACACGGGATGATGATAACGATGGTGATTTCCGTATAATTGGATATCGCCGATTTACTGACCGGTCGTTTGCAGATATAGAATTCAGAAAGAACTCGAAGGATGTTCGGTATTGTGAAAATTCAGCTATTTTGCTGAGGTTGGATTACCTGGTTTGTGATATTTTTAGAGTTTCGCCGATATGTTTTTGAAAGAGATCCACCAACAAAAGTTTTTATGTTTTCTGAAGGTGCTGTATGCAATTGGAGCTTTGACTAAAGTGCGCAGCCGTTTGAGGAGAGGTGAATAGGCCTTTGGCTGGAATTTTATCCCAAATATGCTAGGAATATGAGTTCAGGTTACAGATTTTTATATTCTACGATTCTCAATCGAATTTTTTCAAACTTCTGTAGCAATGATTGACTATATGAAAGGTCATTCTTGGAAATTTTTTTGATCATTTTTTCATCACAAACGTGCATTTCTAAATTTCAAAAACAAATATGTACAAATTGTTTCGGATCTGGAACACCGAAAAAATTAATCATTGGGATTGTAGTGCACCACCCCTTGAACAACATACCCAAAATCAGCGAAAATTTGACAGATGCTTCGTCTCCAATATCCCCATTTCTGCTCCAAAACAGGTTTCGTATCAGTAACTTCGCCTAACTTTGTTCTTGAAAGCGATAGAGGAAAAAAGTCGTATCAAAAAATGAAGCTTGTCTAATTTCCAATAAAAAAAGTTTCTACATATTTTTTTCTAAAATCGATTGAAAAACTTCAAAGTGAATTTGAAAAGGACACGTTATGCACTATTATAATGTTCCGCGAAATGTTTCTATCGTGTCGCGAGAGCCAGCGGGCAACGTTCATAGACACGTGGGCTCAAAAAATTGAATTATTACACAAATTTAAACTGTTGTTAGCAAGTTTTCACCATTACCCTTTTTTTATATCCTTTAAAAAAATTTCACATTCCGTGTTTTTGCACAATTTTCTGAAAAACTACGAAGTAAATATTTTTGAGGACCCCCCACTCCCACCCCAAGGAATATAGGATATTAATTTTAAATGGTTAAACTTAATATTTCAATTTTACCTCTCATAGCCAATTTGATGTTGAATCAAAAGAAAATATCAATGATCCAGGGTCAGATCGTTATAGAAACTACGATAAGAATAAATCTATTTTATAAAATTAAAGTAATTTTTAAATATTACACGCATATTGTACCTTTATTCAAACTTTTATTACTTTTACATAAGGTAGCATAGCATTTAGTCCATGTAATTTGTTCAAATATGCTGCAAGAGAATTGAGCCCGCGTGCTTACGAACGTTGGCCGCTGGCTCTCGTGGCACGATAGAAACATTACGCGGAACATGGAGTTAGCGCGTAATGCGTCCTTTTCAAACTCACTTTGAAGTGTTTCGATCGATTTTTGAAAAAAATATGTATTAACTTTTTGTATTGGAAATTTGACCAGCTACATCTTTTGGTCCAATTTTTTTCCTCTATCGTACTTAGGAACAAAGTTAGGCAAAGTTATTGGTAAAAAAAACTGTTTTTGTGGCACAAATGGTGATATTGGGAGAGAAGCGCCAGTCCAATTTTGTCTTTGGATATATTGTTTAGGAGATGATGATCTACAATTCTGCAAAAAAAAAATTTTCCATAAAGTTTTTCGCTATTTAATGCTTATTTTAATGGACTAATTTCACTTGCTCTGTTTTTTTTTCAATAATCTGATTCAGTTCACACTATGAAGAGTGAGGAGGCGATACAGGGATCATAGGCATCACCACATAGTATGCTGGGTGTGTTTAGGCACATCCTACTTTTTCCAGTATTTTTTCCTCCTAATGCTTCAAAAATTCGAAGTAAATTTCTCATTTTTCACAGAAAGCATTTCAATAAATTTCTGAATAAAATCATGTAAAAATGAGCTTCACTGAATTGGCAACTCTTATCAACTGTTGGACTCTTTCATGATTTTAAAACTAGCAACAGATTTAGGAAGAAGCGCGCTTGAAAAATTTGTTGGAAGATGTGCTGAAAAAGAATAATTACATAACAGAGCAGCAGCCATCAGCGAAACAAATTTGAACCAAATTTCTCAACTATTTGAAAAATTTTGAGTCAAAAAATTCAATTGTATAACTTTTAATATTATTCAGGGTTCGGATGATGCAAATCATGAATCATGTATTCCATTTTGAACTACGAATCGGATCATTTTGGTGGATGTAATAACCTTTTTAATCGAAAATTTGACCAGTTACATTTTTTGATCCAACTTTTTTTCTTTATCTCCTTCGGGAACAAAGATAGGCAAAGTTATTGGTACAAAGTCTGTTTTTGAGGATGAAGCACCAATCCGATTTTGGAAATGTTATAAGGGGGGAGGGGGGTGTACTATAATCCTGTAAAAAAATTTTTGGTCGTACATTTGCTGTTATTTCGTCACTTTGTGCTAATTTTTCTGCACCAGACCTATATTTGTAGCATATATTTTTTACAGTTTTTTTTTTTTTTACCATGGAAGACCTTCAAAAATGCGAAAACCCATTTTTTTAAAATTCATTTTGTCAGCTTAATCATTTCCCTTGAATTTTTCCCCTTATAATGTGTTTTATTGGACTTATTTAGGTTCGATTATGGCAACTTTTATGGTTTCAGTTATTTCTTCTTTCGAAAACATCGTTGGACAATTGTAAAGTTCAGAGCACACACACAAAAAACCTGACCTTTAATTCGTGTTCAGCGAATCTAATTACTCCGATCTGGGCACTATTTGGCCCTTTATACGTTCTATTTTAGCGTGGGAAATTCGGGTTGGACCGAAAAATTAATTTTTGTATCAGAAATGTGCCATCAGATGTCAGGAACGCGTCAAATTCATGTCAAAGGAAGTCACGATAGAGGCATCTTGGTATCATCGTTGGTAGCACCTATAATTTCAATTTAAATTATTTTCAAGGAGGTATTATCGTCATAGTTCCTTCCACTTTTAGTCTTCATCAATGGCTAAATTCTTTGGTAATAACTAAACATCTCCTAAACCTATTTATGCATAGTGAGAGTGCCTCATTCGTATACGTAGGTACAGTAGCCTGTAAAACACCGAAAGCTATTAGTTCGAAAAACACATTAACTAAGAATTGAAATATTCATCGACGCGGTTATAAGAATTAATAAAAACGCGGCGAAAAATCAGTAGGAGATCGCACGACTGGCCTACGTCGTCGTTGAAGATCCTACATAAGTGGAAGTGTATTAAGTGTACTGTACTTGTATTATACTTATACATCACAGAATGTGTAAATAATGAATCAAAGTTTATACACAACGGTGTGTCGTATTGTTTCGCTTATAGTCGAACGATTATTTTACGACGGTAATGAGACCTCATTTGGGTTGTGTTAGGTAACAAAAGAATGTCCTGAATGGGTGATATATTACCCGTGAGTCTACTACAAAGGTAGAAGGTACATATACATACCATTACCTTCCATTGAAATTTATAAAATACTACGCTAGATATACGTAGACTTACATTACGTATCTGTGTATATTTTTAACCAGTTTTTATTATTTATTTTTTTCATAGTCAATCTACTTTCGAGATTTTTTTTATTTTTTTCGAATTTATTTATTGTCATTTTTTTTCCTTTGTGAGCTTTCTTTTTTTTTTTTTATAAATATTGAAGAATAGGTAGAAACATAAAGAAAACGAGAAACTGTATTAGTAGTTCATCGTTTAATGGAATAGCGTTTGTGTTTATTTATTTTATTTTTTGAAATGTTGCACCTGAAGTGTGACATCGAAAAAAGTTTGTAATGTGGGACTAAACTGGTTTTAAAAAGTAATTTATTCAATTTTTGGAATACGCGGCCAGTTTTGGAATGATATTTGACGATTGTTTTACCTGCATTTATGTATACGAATGTATCGATATTACGACGAGGAATTTTTCTCAAATTATGTGTATGCTTTAAACATGTGTGTGTGTGTGTGTGTGTGTGTGTGAGTAAAAGTGATTTTATTGCGTAATGTACCCATATTGAATAGTATTCGGTGTTTTCTGTGTACATTTGTTTCGTTAGAAGGTAGTTGGATTAGTCTAATGAAATAGCAGCGTTATTGATTTTATTACTCTAATTATGGGACTTTTTTTGGTGCAGTGATAGGGGGAAAAATAGATCAAGATTGCGATTTCTCATTCAAGTTTTTTTCTTCGGTTTGGTCTACAGATGTGGTATGTGGTGCAGCAATATTGTGTATTTGCATTGAAATTTCCATTTGTGGCACCTGAAACTATGTACAACAAAATGATGAAAAACAAATTAGTTCAAAATATTTTTTCCTTTTGAAAAACGTCGATGTTCAGGTGATTGAGCTGGCGTATAAAATATTTTTATCTGCTGGCCTTTCTGCACATCTACGAGTATCTGTTTTTGATTTTTGTGGGTAATGATGTAAGCAAAATACATTCGTCGAGTACAGACCATAAACGTTAAAATTTAGATTAAAATTCGCTGAACATATTTAAACAAACAGTCGTGACTGGATATATTTATACCTGTGTATTTAGAGAATCATAAACATGTAAATTTGTTCACTTTTTGCTATTGCTTTGATACATAGTACCGATTTCCAAGTAAAATGAGATGTTTGTATGATGACAGCAATGACATAACAGCGAGGCTTTTTTCTTTCTTGGAAAATTTTGGAATAATTATATATGGTGACCGGGGGAAGGGGGAGGGGTCGGTGGCGGGCGTCGACACGATGTTAGCAGGGAGTCGAACCAATTACTCATTTGAAAATGTATGTTCAACGATTCATTCGGCGATAAAGTGCGTTTCGGTATGATTAGTGATTTGGTGCGGATCGTGTCAACATCATGTGGTGTTTAAATATGTGTATATGATTGAGGTATACTTTTACTTGTTTCCTTAACAATGTAGAGTGATGCAGAGTATGAAAATTTTATCCATTATACTTCTAATTAACGTAGAAAAATGGTCCACAGAAAATCAGCTGTTTTTTTGGATGTGTGTTTTTTGATTTGCCATGATTTTTTAGCCTGATTTTCTGGGGCTGTGAGAGAGTGCAATGAAGCTGAAAAGTCTAAAACCCCGAAAGGCACGTCTATAGCCGCTACTAAGCCTACCTGGCAAATTTCAACATCTTAGGTGAAGTCGAAAATCTGGAAAAAGACATTCTCTTTGGTAAGATCCCTAGTAAAAGAGGAAGAGGAAGATCTTCGACCAGGTGGTCTTACATCATCAAAGCGCGAATGAGCTCTGTGGTAAGAGCTGTTTTACAGACATGGGATCGTGATAGATGATGCACTCTTTTAGGTGCAATACGGTTGTAAAAGACTGAGACTTAATGATAATGATAAACTTGATAAGGAGGAAATTTACGCGAGAAACAAGCTCGAAAAATAGAAAAAACTACATTTTTGGGATTGTGAGAAGGTGTAATACGGCTGAAAAGTTAAAATTCCCCAAAAAGCGCATCTAGAGCCTGTACTAGATCTACTTACCAAATTTCAACTCTGTAACTTAATTGAGAGGAGAGTTACGCAAGGTATAAAATCAAAATATTAGAAAACCCGCCCAAAAATGCACTCGAGGCTGTAAGGAGGGGCGATAGGTCTTGAAAGTCAAAACTCCCAAAAGGCACGTCTATAGCTCCTGCTAAGTTTACATACCAAATTTTAACTTCCTTGGTAAATTTGGTAGGTAAATTTGGAGAGGAGATAGGGAAGAAACATCCGTTTTCGGATATGTTATACTACTCCAGATTTCCTATCAATTGGCTCAAAATAGAATAATTTTTGCAATTTTTGATCCGAGTTGATCCCCATTACAGAATGTTAAATCCGTCGCCAGTCTATGCTTATTTCCCAAATTTAATCGGTTTTGGTTGGTATTGAGCTGAGCAAATGATTTATCTGGGTCAAGGTCAACTGTTGACGGGACAACTTCAAACATCTTTAATTTTCCTCAATATTTCAACTAGAAATCACAAAATCAATACTTTATAAAATAAGTCCATTGATGTCGTTCTAGGCCATAAAAATCTGTCCACAGATGTCATTCCAATGATGACGTCACACTGTTGATGGTTCACCAATGTCATCTAATGATGACGCTCGACCTGTTGACGATTTTTCCAGAATGCACTAATGAACATCTTTTGATGTTAAAATGTGACCTCACTAAAATGGTCATAATGATCTTCTAGGATCTCAAAACTGATTTTAATGATATTCTTCCCTCCCCCTCAACCTTTATGTTTCGTTGACAATATGACAAAGAAATCAGGCTAAAAAAGAAATTATAAAGAAATTGGGTACATTCTTCATTGCTGTGCATTTTTCTACTGACCATTCTTTGCAATTTCAGGTCCAAACCTTGCAATGTGTGTTTGATGGTTCACTTGGTCCATAGGCAAGCCTTGTGGATATTCAGCGACCACCTGCAGTTTTTGGAGTTGCTTTATTTCGTGAGTATCTATTTTGTTTTATTTTTTATCCCCTCGATGATGCCTTAGGAATGGTGTTAAGCGATTTGAATTAATAAGTGGAGTAACTATAATCGTGAGAAATAACGGTATAATAGGTCGTATCTTGATGCGGTATTTGATACTTAAAATGAAAAAATATACAATATCTTTGACATGCATGAAAATAAAAAGTATAAAAAACATATAATTCGCGTTTCAATTTTTTACATTCGATTTTATTCATAATAACGAATATAATTCTTTTAGCTGGCAATACATTACAAAAAAGAAGTTCATAACGAAACAAACTACGTATTACATTCTTCGATATGACAAAATGTGACAAACAGTTACGATGAAAAATTATCAATATTTTTTGTCGATGTCCAAAATCTTTTTTGCCAGCCCACGCAGGTCTCGGATCTTGTGCCGGATCTCGCCGTTGATTTTTTTTTGTACAGTTGGCATCTGTGCTATGCCAAATTATCGAACAACACTTTTCGACCTAAGTCCATTTTTCTAAGCCAAATAAAATAATCAAGAACGGATTCAACCAAAAAAAGCAATATTCCATTTTTTTTTTTGATCAATTAAAAATCTCGATGTTTTCAATTTAGAACTTTTCAACCGCCTAGTAGGTGGTCCGATATTCGGCTTGTAATGGGCTAGCGAAATGCAGAATTTCAAATCGCATCTTTTTTGTCTCTTGCATTGTGGTTTTACAAATGAACCTTTTTTTGAAAGAACTACTACAACTCCGTTGACCTTTGAGCTGATAGGAAAAATTTTTCGAATTGGGTTTTCTTCGCGAAACCAACCACCTTCATGATCAAAGTTCATTGTGATTTAGAAAAAGGTAAATAAAGCTTCTCAATGTGCGAAGCGAAACCAGTTTTAAGTTTCGGGGGTAATCTGTCGTGTTTTACTCTAGTGTATGTACGATGTGTGGATTTCATTTTCTTTGAGCTGATTACGGTTCATAAGACAAACTCGACTGATGTACCATTATCCGATGATAATAATAATTAATTCCATCGTGTAACGAAATCCAACGTCAGTGTAACTTTGAATTTAATAATGAACGTGTGATTGAAAATGAGTGTTATTTAAGTAGATCAAGAAATGTACGCAGCTACGTGTACGTATATCTACGCATCCTATGCATATACAGATATTTTCTACGACAGGAAACGAAAAAAAAAAAAATGAACAAAATATAAGTAGTACGCATACCTACGTAGATAAGGTGGCTAGCTAGGAAGATGTGAAGGCGAGAAAAATAGTGCGGTCAGTCGAGCATCGCAAACCACCACGCTCATTTTATTATCAAAGAGACCGGAGGTATCTGGAATCGCGTACAGCAAACTACGAAGATGTAGAAGAGAGGAAATATGCTATCGATAAAATATGAACCGGTTACTTATTAAAATACTTCTGACTGGTCGAATTTATTATTATTGTACGTTGGTATGGTACAGCGATCGTTAAGCATCACATCATTAAAGCGTTGTGGTGAATGTTACCAATGTATTCGGATTGGTTTTGTAATTAAATAAGAACCAGTTTTCTTTTACTGTTTTCTTTTTTTTTTTATCCTGTCACCTAATCTGTTGTATGCTTTTGTATTGTATGACACAATATTCGAAGTACCCTCTCGCCATTTTAGAAAAGAAAAATTATAAAAAAGTGCATTTTTTTGGAGTACTCGTATGTTTGAAAATAAATCCTTATTGTCTGTATACCCTAAAAATAAAAATTGCACAATGAGTTTGTACATTGCGTATAGATGGAGGGGATGGGGAAACCAAGTAGGCCGCATTTCTGCATTTTATGATCAAAAATGACAAATTTTCATATCTAGCGTTCATTTGAGGAAGACTGAAATAATGTTAGTTTTTGCGTTTATAAAAATGTTTCGAAATAATTCCAGAAAAATTCAATTTTGAAGGAGTCTATTGCAATTATTTGTACTCATTTAAACCATTTTCAGCGATTTTTCTACACTTGAAAGCAGACTTTTTCTTCTACATATATCTTCTCTTCGAATTGAGGTACGAAGTTGAAATTTGGTGTGTAAACTTCGTGCAGACCATAGGTGTGCCTTTTAGGCAATTTCGAATTTCCAAACTCAATGCACTTCCTCTTACCCCCATAAAATGTTTTTTGGTAGTTTTTTCTTATTTTTTGTGTTTGTATTAAGTATATCTCCCCTCCAAATTAAAATTTGGCATGTAGATCTACATCAAAAAAAATAAACAGTAATAATTTCAAAAAAAAAAAAACAACAGTTCTAATTCCCAAAATGTATGGTAAGATTAGGACAGGTCGTTATTTCAGTAAGGCTTCCTGTGATGTGCTGTAATTTTTCCTGAAAGACACGTTGTATTCGCAGTACTTTTTGTACAATGATGGTTCCCTTATTTTTTCAGTAATCTTTGCTATAAAACACAGCAACCACGAGATCTTTTGAAAAGTACTAGTTATTGTATGCATGGAAAAAACTACCTCCTTTATTGACGTAAAAAAATACTAAATCCGTTCAGTATTTCCTACGCTAATAAATAGGTAGCATTTACCATGTATGCAATAACTGGTGCCTTTCAAAAGGTGTACTCGCCACCAGCTCTACTTCACCCCCCACCATTAAAAATAGTCTGCAATTTGATCTCCCTATTCTGCAAATTTTGTGAATTAGACTTTAGATTTATCCATATGAAAGTAGTATAAGAAGTAGAAAACATGAATTTTACCTTGTTGCCTGTTCTACATCCCCCAAGGTTATGTGTTCAGTAGCTCTTATTCTTACCAAAGCTTCGGTGAACTTCAGCAATGCTTCACACGCACATGGATCCACATTTAAATAATCCCGTCGAAGCCTCACGTATTCTTCTAACACCTAAAATATAACAGAAGATTACACAATTTCTCTAAATTAACAAAAGTTTTGTTTTTGTCGTACTTTTTGTCTCGGTTCCAGGATAAGATGAGGTTTTGGCAGATTCTGGATGAAAAATGCCCCTTTTTGAGGGTTCCCCTTCGCCGCCCCTATCATACCTGCGAAAAAAATTATAAAAGCAAAGTTGTAGGAAACTGAGTCTACTCCAAATTTTGTGTAATAAAGTTTTTAGTGTTGCTGTACAACATCGTCATGACTTTAGCGAACGGATCGTACTCTACTTTTTTCGGATGACTTTTTAAAACTTTCAGGGACAGGTGATCCAACGATACCATATACTTCCACTTGAGTTTTC
Organism: Ferrisia virgata; assembly: GCA_900060175.1. NCBI lineage: Eukaryota > Metazoa > Arthropoda > Insecta > Hemiptera > Pseudococcidae > Ferrisia > Ferrisia virgata. Next base: position 2,319 of record FIZR01032002.1, on the reverse strand, counting down.
GATTACGAATAATTTTTGCAATACCTTTACTTCCTTTCAAATCTGCCTCAAGCGGAGTGAAGGTAGAGGTTAAAAGCTCTTCGTAAAACTCAATTTCATCGCCTTATTCGAAATAATGCAGTTTCAAAATTTTAACCCCGCCCAATGAGAGGGGTGAACTCCTAAAAAGGTGATTGGGAGACATGCTTCGAACCAAAAAAAACTCGACGGATTTGCGTTCGGGTACTTCCCCCGATATCGAATATGTAATTTTTTTCCGCTGCACCCTGCACAACTGCATTCTATTGCACTTAAAGTACAATTTTTATGCATTTTGGACGATTTTTGACAGTAAAACAGCTCTCTCATCCAAAATATAGGTGAGAACTAAAAAATACTCGTTAATTTTGTTGAATAAAACCATTTACAGTCAATTATCGCAGAAATGAGCGAAAAATTCCCGTACAATGCGAAGTAATGAAAATAAATATGTTGGTCACCCCATCCTCCACACCAAAATTAAGCCATGGAATACTTGCTCAAAAATAGTGATGTGATATATCAAAATAGGTCAACATTTCGCGTCAAATCCGAAAATCATCGTCATTTTTGATTTCGACCTCGCTCGATGGAGTTATGGCTCCAAACTTGAATTTGATGAAGAAACCGAAGTAGTAACACCATTTAGATGGAATGTAATTGGAATTTACGCAAATCGGACAATTGTGGCTGATTAGTTTCAGCTCTCAGCACACCTTGGTCCCCCCTCCCAAATTTTCAACTCCCATTCAACCCACCCTCGCCAAAATAATAATACATCCCTCCCGCAACAATTGGATATGGTTTCGAGACGTATGTCTCGGTGGCACCAAATTAGTTTAGAATTTTTCTGTGCTAAATTGTTGAAAATCTCACGAAAATAATACATAGTAATATGGACTTCAGCACCTACCATTATCGCGAATCACTTATTAGTACCCTAATTGATAGATCGAAACATAATTTTCTGATTTCTGTAACTTTGTCTTGAGATCGTTATTTTTTGGCTGAAAATCGAAAAAAAATCCAACAGTAATTTGCCAGTAATTGATAGGTAAGGGGGATTTTTTTTGCATTTTTTTTTAACTACGTCGCATGTAATGATCAAGAAATTCTGAAAAAAAAATATATATCACTCCAATATATATCCATCCATCCCCTTTGTTGTTAACCCCTCACCTGAATCACTTGCCCCTGGAAAAAATTCCAAATCAACCTAAGGCTACTTGGCAATAGTTGATAATTTCATCCCCCCTTCAACCAAACCCGGGTTTGGGAAGTTTTTTTTTATGAATTCTCCTATATGTATCCATCATTTTGGCATGTAAAACATTTCAATGCCTATTTCGTAAAAATTTTGAAAAAAATTAAAATTTCAAACTCGAACGCTTGGCAAAATGTTTAGGTTTTTACCAAAACACGGAGATTTTGGGCTTCTGTTTAGTGAAATGTTATTACGTATGTACTATTTTCGTGAAGTTTTCTACAACTCAGCGCTGAAAAATTCTAAACTATTCTGGAGCCACCGAGACATACGTCTCAAAACCATTTCCAATTGATTTGGCATGTCGAAAATAAAATATCAGCCGACTTTGAGCTATTTACCTCGATGCGTGAGCTATGTGCTTATTATTAAATTATTTGCAGGAAAATTTTCTGCAATAAAATGTGAATTTGAGCTCAAAATTTACGAATTTCGGAAAATTGTGTTTTAATCGATTATATTAGGTCACCAATATGGGTAATTCGAGATTTTGGATGCTGATGTTCATATGTACCATTTTTATGAACTGTTTTCCAGCACTGGAAAAGTCCAAAATTTCCCTGAAGGCTGCGAAACGTCTCGAAACCGCTTTCAATCGATTTGCGAGGTCGAAAGTAGGGTATGTATTAAATTTCAGCTTTGTTCATTGATCAGATCAAATTTTCATGATTTATCGGGCGATGAAATAATTGTGAAATTTGAAAAATTTGCCAAAATTCAAGAAATACACTTCAGAACTTGAAATTTTGTAAATCGCGTTCTTTTAATATGTTCAATTTATTCATTTATCGACTCGAAATTTTTCTTTGAGTTGCAATACCTAATTTATTAATTATGAAAAAGTGGAGAAAAACATGTTTTTTTTGGTTTTGATTTTTTTCGAGCATGTTGTACTCAATTTCTGAACCTCAACAAAATATATGTGAGAAATGACCACCTAACAAAGGTAAAAAAAATTCCAGATATGAATATTTCAACATAGAAAAATTGGGAAAATGTGAACCGAAAATTTTCAAAAAATTCTCATTCATAGTACC
>FIZR01031998.1:0-10736 GCA_900060175.1 Ferrisia virgata | reverse complement strand
AAGGCGGAGGACGTTCCTATTAAAATTTAGTGCTCATACGTGGAGAGAATTTTTTTGAGGTGTCTACCAACCGTTTTTTCAGGGTACCAAGTGAAAAAAAAACAATCGTTTTTTTTGACCCACCCTAATCTACCTACAAATTTTAAGCTTCGTATCGTCATTTGAAGGAGATATTTTGGAAAGGCAATCTCAAAAAATCGCAAAACCCATTTAAAAACAATTTTTTCGACGATATGGGGGTGGGAGGGGGAGGGTTTTTTGCGAATGAAAATTTGAACACCCGTAGGGACACATACAGAACGCCTACTAAATCCACATACCACATTTCGATCTCCTGGTTTAATTCGGGGGGAGGGGAGGGGAGATGTGTGCAGCAGAAAAATTCAAAAAACATCAAAAATTCACCTAAAAACCATTTTTTTGGGAGCTGTGATGGGTTGCAATGGGGATGAAAAGTCAAACATCTAGAAGGCATATTTGGGACCCTTGCTAAATTTTCATACCAAATTTCAGCTTTCTTGTTCCAGTTTGAGGGGAAGTAATTATGCGAGAAACAGGCTCAAAAAATAACTAAAACCACCTAAAAACTGTTTTTTTGGGCATATGATGAGTTGCAATGAGGCTAAAGAGTCAATCTACAAAAAGCACGTTTAGGTTACTCATTATATTAACGTATCGCCCCCCCACATTCCTTCTTCTACCACACCTCAATTTTGAGGTAAAATATGGAAAGGGCAAACTCGAAAAAAAAATCCAAAAATTTTTTTTCCAGGCTGTGAGGGAATTTAATGGGGCAGAAAAGTCGAAGCCTCCAAACACCATTTCAGACTTTCAGCTCAATTTTTATGGGAGATATTCAAGAAGCAACTTCAAAAACATCAAAAACCAAGTCATTTTTCGGAGAAGGAACGGTGGGGAGAGTGGTGGTGAATTGAGATGGAAAAATTCGAATTTTCATAAAGCCGATTTAAGACTCATACTTAATCAACGTATTAAATTTCAGCCCCTTAGCTCAATTTTATGTACAGTTATTATGCGAGAAACCAATTTTTTTCAAAGTCAAAAAGGGGGAAATCAGTATATTTTCCCTCCTAATTGACGCAGTACTTAGATGGCTAAAATATCTTGCGCAACTTTTGAGTATTTCTCCATTGGTGTAAAAAAGAACAATTTTTGCCCCTAGCGCCCCTTCCCACAAATTTTTGTATGACTGAATTTTGATCCAAGGATTGCAAGGTCATCCCCTGTCATATATTTGTATATCTAATCGATGGTCTGTTTAAGTCTAGCGGCTGAATTTAAAAGATTTTGGCCAGTGCTGAGTCGAGTAAATAATTACACGTCGTAGTTACATCTTGAATGTTCTCTGGAAAATGTCGGAAACTTTTTATTCCCCCCCCCCTCTCTCGTGCACCCTGCTTTCTAATCTGAAAAATTGTTTTGATGGTCTCCGAGTAACTGAAAATCTGTCTAGCCAATTCTATTCCCTTAGAAATCTGCTGGTTCTTGGGTGTGTACCTATTCAGTTTGAAAAAATGATTGTGACCCATTTTTCAGAGGAGAGAAAGGGATCTGAATTTCTTAATTTTTTACTGCGAATCTGAGCACAGAAAAGCGGATCGTGAAAAATGAAAATCTTCGATTCGATTAGTATTTTTATTCCTTCGTATGTATAAAATTTTTACCTCAGCCTCATCACAATGCTGCCAAGAGTTCTGAAAATATAGATGGTCATTATTGAAAAATAAAGTATAATCATTAAACTGGCTCGACTTTTTCACGTTAAAAAGTCAAACTTCTCATAAAATCATTTTTGATTAATTAATTTAAATCACTAAACAAATTCGAAGAGTTGTATATTTTAATAAATGTACAAATACATTTAGATATTTACATAAATGTCCATTTTGCGAATCGATCGCCGTAAACTTAGCTACTCGAGAAAGGTACCTAATACCTACCAATACGTGTTAAATAAAGCGTAGCTGCTTACCTACCAATATGAAGTGAATCACGTAGTTAAACACTTTGATACAAACCGTCACATGTCGTGATCACCTTTGGGATTAGATTGTAGCAAAGAGGAAGGACCAGCCTTAGGAGATCTACTTCTCTTAGAGGACTGTGCGCCACCTTTGGCAGACTTGACCCAATTTTTTTTCCACCACTCTTGTTGTTGCATTATCATATTCTTGTTCGCTTTCCAAATATGATTCTTACTCATGAGCGGATTATTCTCCATGAACTGATTGAAGCTATTCTTCACGGTATCGAATACCTCCTCGGGTATCACCGGTTGCATCGGATTAACAACGGGCAATTCGGCGATCGGCGTTTGCGTATCATTTTGATCATTGGTATCAGTCTCGTCTATTAGACGCAATTGCTGGTCTTGTTGATCGACGAAATTACGAATGATCTCGGTTGGATCGCCGAACAGATGGCGTAAACAATCGGTACATTCTTTGCTGAGTTTAGTAACGACCGGCGAATTGAGTAGCTCGATGTTGAAATTCTCATCTCCGGTCAGCAGCATTTGCAGTTCTTCGTTTCGCAACCAATCATTGCTGATGAGTTTTTCCAGTTCGCTGTTGCGCAGCGATTTTAAAAACTGTCTTTCGTATCCGGCGAACATATTGCCTCTGGTGTTGGGATAAAAGAAGTGCACTATTAGCAGGATTACCACGACGTTGAAGAGGAAATAAACGCATAATGTTCTGAATGGAATGTCTGGTTGAATGAGCGGGAAGATTTTCACGTAAAGGGCGGTTACGATGTTACCAATGATGAAGTGGATAGTGTTGGATACATTACGTTGAGTCATCGGTACTACTTCGAAGACCATTATGTTGAGCATGCTACTGTATCCGGTTCCTTCGGCTATCAAATAGACGTACATGAATAATACCAACAGGCCGGGTAACGGTTTGATGTAGTTTACGGCGAACGATTGCAAGAATACGACAGCCATTAGCGATACGATCATGATCGTGTTACAAACGTAAAAGAAATTTTTACGATTAAAGCGATCTATGGTCGAGAACAGCATCATGTTGGCTACGATGGTGACGAAATTCAGCAGACCGAAGCAAATACCGAGTATTTTACCATCGAACGGAGTACCCAATTCGGTGAATAATTGTATCGGGTAAACGGTGAATAGAACTTTACCGGTACCGCATCGTAATATGATGACGGATAACGAAAGTAGCAGCGGTTTGACTTGAAGACGTTTTAACGCTTTCCACGATATGATACCGGTATCCAGATCGTCTTCTTCGGCGAAATTTTTACCAAAAGCCATTAACGAGTAAATTATTTCGGTTTCTTTGGTGGCCATTTTGGTATTCTCGAACCAGACTGTAGACTCTAAAGCGTCTTCTTTGCGTTTTTGTAACAAATGCCAAAATCTGGACTCCGGTACGACCTGCAGCTGAGTAAGACCCAACGCCGATATTGCGACGATTATCAAAACCACGCCTCGCCAAGTGAACGAGAATTCCAAAATGTAAACGAAGGCTGTACCGAAGATGCCCATTAGCCAGACCATGGCTAAAAGTGATCCTCGATATCGTGCTCGTGATATTTCAGCTATGTACGTCGAAGCTAACGGTAGCGAACCGCCTGGTTTATCACAAGTAACAAAGGGTAGGTTAATTATTCAGGTTGAAAATAATTTTTAAGTGACCTAGCCTCCTGATTGGAGGCGGGTAAATTAAAAAATTTATCAAGGAAGATGAGGGGCAATCGACCATGTCGATAAATTAATTTACCTACCAGATGCAATTCCACATAACGCGGTGCCAATTAGTAACGTCACAAAACTGGTCGATATCAAGATAATACTCCAGCCAGTGATGAATAAACACAACACCAATCGTAAATTAGTTTTTCGACCATATTTGCTGATGAGATGTGCCACAAAAAGCGGACCAAACAGTAACGAAAAGTATCCAGCGAATACTGCAATAGGAAAATTTTAATTAAAGCTTCTGTTACAACAACGTTGTCGTATTCATTGATTTATCGGTTCTTTTTTTACTAATTAGGTCGGGCTATTTGGTAAAATAGCCATATTACACGTAAACAGTAACACGTTTAAAATTAATTTTTCTTCTGCGTAGTTCTCAGAATAATTCGCTTATAAAATTACTTATTTGTAAAAGTAGAAAGTTTTTACATTTGCAAACAACGCAACCTAAGTATCTGAATTTCGTTCTATCAATAAAAGTACTTTCTTCCTTAATCATATTTTTGTCTAAATTAAGCTCATCTTGACTCAATTCGTACGATAAAAATAATTTTTAAACCCGTTTGCGCCAATTAACAGAAATACTGCAGTAAATTTTCTTGTACCTAGCCAAGATATTTCATCCATGGTGATACCCAATTCTTTTTGAAGCTGGAACATGATGAAAGCGGGAAATCCGGCCAGCATTCCAGTTATCATGACTGGAATAGTGGCCACAATCGTGGCATAAAACTGAAAAACAAGAAAGAAAAGAAATATATTATTTCTACTTCACAACTTTCTACATTTCTTAGGTGAGGGAGATATGAAGGTTTTTTCCCATTTCAGCCTTGAAAAAAGGCTGTTTCTCATATACCCCTCCTTTCTCTAAATTGAGCTAGTGTATTGAAATTTGGTAAGTAGATGCACTGTTCTTTTCATATCTCATCTCAAAAATTGAGGCAGAGGGTTAAAATTTTCTAAGTGCATGCAGTGGACTTTTAGAAGTACTCTTTGGAGGTTTTGGTTTTTCAGCTGCAATGTACTTCCTCTCAGCACCAAAAAAGCAGTCCTTTGAGCGATTTTTCTAATTTTTTAATTTTGTCTATCTGGTCCTCAAACCAGGGCTGTAGTGAAGGTGGGCCCAAGTTCATTGCTCACACATTTCTCCTCCAAATTAAGCCAAGAAGTTGAAAGTTGGTATGTACATTGAGTAGAAGTTTCAGTCAAGCGTTTTGGTATTTTCAGCTATTTACCCCAATATCTACCTTTACCTGTACCTCTATTCAAGAAAAAAGCATCACGGAGTACTTCTTTTTTTTATTCCATGTATGAACAAATCGTGCATCCTTTTATTTTACAAAAAACCGGCTCCAAAGTTGAACTATTTGACAAAAAATTTGAAAATGCACGATAATTATAAGAACCACCTCTCATGTACCTGAAAAGTTAAGGTCATGATAACGGTAATCTCTTCACTTCACTACCAACAAGAACTGACAAAAAATATTTCAATTGAAATCGAAATACTTCAGGCTGAATTTGGGCCATTTAGACATGGAATGAGCTGATAAGTACCCAAAAGTTGGGTAATCTTGTTCGTAGTTGGTGGAAAAACGTTCAATAAGAAAGGATTTGAAATGAGAAGAAACTTTGTCTTTTTGTCTGGTAAAGGAGGCCACACAGGAGTGGAAATCATAGTAGATGGAAGATACGAACACCTGGCATTAGGTGTAAGGGCCATCAACAATCAGATGGCAATTGTCAGGATTGATGCAGCTTCATCCATCATAAGTATCATCCAAGCATAAGCCCTAATCAGTGCAACGTCAGATGAAGAAATTGAAGAATTCTACAGTGTCCTTGAAGAAACACTAGCTTCACTACCAAGAAGCGACATAAAACTGGTGCTGGGAGACTTTAATGCCAAAGTTGGAAAGACTGATAGCAGTGATGCTTATTATGGAGTAGTTTGTAGTCATGGTCTTGGAATAAGAAATGAACGGGGAGATAGGCTTCTTCAGTTCTGCGTGGAACAGCAACTTGTGCTGGCGAATACCTTGTTCCAACAATATAATGGTAGACTATACACATGGAAGTCATGTGATGGTCACACTTGTAATCAAATTGACTACATTCTAATCCGGGAAAGATGGAAATCCTCGATCATTAGAGCCAAAATATATCCAGGAGCTGATACAGCATTGGATCATCAACTTCTGGTGGCAGAAGTACGGCTGTGAATCCGCAGAAAAAGGTCAAAGAAGCAAACACAAACTTCGCACATCAAAGGTGGCTGCTAGGACAAATATCACGTGAGAAAAAATCAAAACCGAGATTACTTGTGCATGTGAGTCAGTTAATAAGGAAAGAGGACATGTATCAAAACAGAAGCAGCCATGGATAACAGGACGCGCTACTGATTATGCAGCAGTGTAGGCAAGCCAAATGTCATGGTGACAACGAAGAATATAGACTACTGAACAGATCTGTCCAGCAGTGTTGGTGTAGAGACAGGGAAGCCTCTTTGGTTTATTTAGGCTCCGTCATCGAAACAGATGGAGGATCGTCGGCAGAAATACGGCGCCGAATCGCTCTAAGCAAATCAGCTACGGCCAGACTGCGTAATGTCACATGTAATAATAAGATCTCCAGAAAAACAATGCCGCAGAGATATGGACGTTGAAGGCAGATGATAAAAGAAGAATCGACGCCTTCGAGATGTGGGTCTGGCGAAGGATTCCTTTCGATAAGGCCGCTGTGAAAAGAGGGAGAGGAAAATCTTCAACCAAGTGGTCTGACATCATCAAAGCACGAATGGTCTCTGTTTGTAAGAGCTGCTTCACAAGCACGGGATCGTGATAGGTGGCACACTCTTTTAGGTGCAATATGGTCGTAAGCGACTGAGACCTACTTGTGAGGATGTGATGATGATCGATTGAATGAGAAACATTGATAGATAGATTAGAGACCAAGTACAAGATGAGGATAATGGTGGCGAAACAGAAAAAAAATGACGATAGTTGAATCAACAAATGAAATGAAACGTAACTGGAAAATGCAGACAGAACTGACAAGGAATGTTGGGTACGCTTTATCCGCGCGGAAATAACGAATAAAAAGTGATAGGTTAGCAATCTTTTGTTCCGCAGTTTTTATAAACTATTAACGTACCTATAATGCGTGTAACTTCTACCATATACCTAATACCTATATAATATGTAGGAAGATAGGTACAGGTAGCAGGTACATGCTATGATCATGGCCAAGTTCTGTTTCATTATTAAACGCTCGGGTAGGTACTTTTACTCACCTCTTTGAGTCTAGTGGATTTGTTTTTGATACCCATTGCGGATAAATGTCTGTAGGCAAGTACCTGCGGATGATAAACAAAATATACATATGTATTTTTTTTTTCAATTTCTGTATCTCTGCAATCTACATACCTACTTAACATACAAAAAAGAATCTATGTAATAAGTATTATGCCATAATATACGTTTATGTACATTTTGATGAAATTTAACTGGTACATCGTCTTTCATATATGTGTATTTTATAATATTACGTGTTTTAATTTGAAAACAGTATCAAAATGAAATTCATATTTAGGTATGTAATGGAACTTTTGAATACGAAAAAAAAAAAATAATAATATCTCTTCGTACATTAAAATTATCAAACGCACAAGTACGCGTTCAACTATTTCAAATCATTTTTTCAATTAAAATAATTACTCACTTTGCTTTAATTATATTCTTCTTTATGTTGCAAAACTACGATACGAATAGTTTCCACAAAGATTGTATGAATTGAGATGGCCAAACAAACAGCGAAAAATTATTGCTTTTTTTGTATGAATCATTATTACTTACACGTTCTACATTTGTACACGTAAGAACGAAAAGACTTAGAGTAGGTGCGAAAAATTGGAAAAAGTATAAAATTAAAGCACTCAACTAGGTGAAAAGTGTATCTTATCGTTAGCTGTTATTCGCTCGTTTCTGGATATCGCTTCGAATAGAAACGCTTATCAGTGAGTTTCGCCGGTATAGATATCAATTGCTAAACTTACATAGTACAAACAGTTTTTCTTTTCTTTTTTTTTCTCGGGTATGTAATGTACAATGTATGTAATCTGCTGGTCCCGGTAGTTTATTAATATGCACATTGTAAAGTATGAAGTGTGAAAAATTCAAAATGTAACAGTTTGATCATCGGTGGTATTGATGAATGTAATATGAAGTATATATTTTTATCAAGTGTAATACCTACGTATTGTTTAAAGTTCATGTACCTTACCTGCTTACCTTCCTAACTCAAATGAACGATTAATATTAAGTATCCAATCAAGTACCTACTTGTACAAATACATATTTAATATCATGCGTTTCGGGTGTATGTGTATTGACGAGTACGAGTGTTGGGTTCATTTCGAAAATATAAGGTAAAAATTAAACGAATGAATTCATCTAATACGGAATGTGATATAATAAGCAGTAGATACTTGAGATATAGATAGTCTAGGTACATAGTACATCGAAAAGATGAGAATACAAGTTATGTGCAATGCTATACTTTATAGATACCTTACCTTCCCACCTACGTATAATATGTATCTGGTATGTAAATATTGCTAGCTCTGTGTGAATATAGGTACCTACGTAGCTAGTCGTCATATAGTATGTATTTCAATTTTGATTGTTTCATATTCGACAGAAAGATGAAACAAGGGTGAATTATTATGTATAGAATTACATCTCGTGAAATGGTGGAAACGTAGGACATGAACATATACTACATACGAATCAATTCAATTCAGTGGCAATATTCGTGCTTCAGTTTATTGGTATTGCTAAATTTCCCTTCCTTTCGTACTCTACTGCTACGTTTTCGCGATATTTTCGGGATTCGTTCGTATCGTGTATTAGTACTTGAATGTTAGATTGTAGTAGATCATGCTCTATAAACAGCGTATCCAAAATTGTAGTGGAGCATCTCTTCATCTATGCACCCTAAACACTTTTCTTACTGATAACTTCGTCCTAAACAAAGATACGTAAAAAAAGTTGAATAAAAAAATGTAGCTGATCAAATTTCCTATAAAAAAGATTATTGTACATTTTTCTCAAAAATATACAAGATCGCAGAAAAATGAGCTTGAAAATGGCGTCTTTCGCATATAAACTTCGTCGCGGGGCAAGAGCTAATATCGTTATTCTACAATGTTCTTGTCAATTATTGAGAAAAATGTGTAATAACATGTTTTATTGGAAATTTGATCGGCCACATTTTTTGATCAAACTTTTTTTTTGTATCTCATTTAGGAACAAAGTTATTGGTAAATAAAAAACGTAATTAAGATGTACATACGTACAGGTATTGGTATTAGGGGACAGGCTCAAATCTAATTTTGTCCGATTTTGATATGTTGTTTAAGAAGTGGTATAATACACACAATTTCATAAAAAAAAAAATTTAACCAAAAATTTTTTTCTCAATTAGTTAAATTGTTTACGTTAATATGACTCGACTGATGAGAAAACTTTTTGTTGCATTTTTTAGTTTGATTTTCCAACAAAAAAACCACTGATTATTACACTTTGTTGAGCGAGGTGAAATCGTAGTAAAATCACGTTCATTATAAGAACTCAAAATTATGGTCCAAGAAGCCCATTTTTACCAAATTTGAAATTGTTGGATATTTTTAAACTGATTTTCTGTCAGAACTCCTTCCAAATCTACATACCAAAGAGGGTATCTATGGTTGAAATGAGTAATTGGCCTAGCCTTCAAATTTTGAAAATTATCATGGAAAATTGTTGGATATCGACAAAAACAATTTTCGAACATAAGAGCCAATCCCTCATCCCACCCTCGTCACTGCTACAGTGGAAAACCGCATATTTATATTAAAAAATGGTCATCAAGGTGTGTTTATGCTGGTAAATTAAAATCATGCATAAAGGAGGAGTAATATACCACAATTAAAAAAAAATATATACATTTTTGCATTTTGAGCGATGCGTCGTGGTAAAAATTGCAAAAAAAAACTGAAAAAATGGCGATATTTTGTAAGTTTTTTCGTCAAAATTGACATAACACGCGAAGGTAACATTAGAATACCTCCGTATCCTGCCTCTAGCTTAATTTGTTCAGGAGATATGGGAGGTACAAACTCGAAAAATGAGAAAAATCACAGAAAAACTATTTTTTTGGAGCTGTAAATGAGTACAACATGAAAAGCACATCTGGAACTCCCACTAAATCTATATACTAAATTTTAATACTTTAGCCTGATTTAGAGATGAAATACAAAAAACTTTTCCGAGCTGTGTGGACATGCAACGGGACTAAAAAGTGGTCAAAACCACCAAAACACATACGTAAAGTCACTACTAAATCTACGTAAAAAACGTCAACTTCCCTAGCTCAATTTTGAGGGGAGATATATGTGGAATTAATTTTTTTCTTGGTCAAAAAAGAGAAGAAATCTTCATATCCCCATCCCTAATTGACAAAGGAGGTAAATTTTTGGATACGATGTACAACATTTTATTTTCTATTTACCGGTTTAAAAACAAATAATTTTTTCAATATTTATCCCTCAGCACCTCCTCCTCTGAATTTGGACAAGACTAAATTTGGACCCTGGATCATTGCCACTCATATGTACCTAATACGCGGCTGGTGGAAGGGTATCGACTGAATTTGAGCGAATTTGATCGGTATTGAGACGAGTGAAAAATTTTAGTCTTTGGGATACCCACATTCTTGATGTGAAGACTACATTTAGCGAACTAAGCGTAAGATAGCCATTTGCCATTGGGTCAGAAAATTCGAATTTTTTAGGGTGGACACGATAGGAACTGGTAATTGACGCTGTTCTCAACATATTGGTGATTTTTATTTCTCCACGGAAAGGTGGGGCAGAATACATTTGGGGAGGTTTACAATTTCTTTTTTCCCCTTCTTTTTTTTTTTTTTTTTTTTTTTTTTTTTTTTT
>FIZR01031997.1:0-14750 GCA_900060175.1 Ferrisia virgata | reverse complement strand
TCTTTCGATGTTTACTCTTTGCGTGCATAGAGTTCTAATTTATTTTCACCCCCCCCCCCCCATCACAACTAAAAATTATTTTCTCACATCGATACCGACCAAAATCGATCAAATTTAGTTAAAAGGCTTAGATTAGCAGCATATTTGATATTTTGGACTGGGGTTGATCTCGGGTCAAAATTCAGATACGCCTAAATTTTGGAAAAAGGATGTTGAGGGGATAAAATCAGAAAAATTGTTCGTTTTTGAGCCAATTGATAGACAATCTTAAGTTGCATAACGTAACCAAAAATCAACCTCCTACGTGAATTAGTTAAAGAGATACGAAGGTTTTCCCCCTTTTTGACCTTGAAAAAGGGCTATTCCTCTCCTATCTCCCTTCCAAATTGAGCTGGGAAGTTTAAATCTAATATGTAGAGAGTTTCTACTTTTCAGCTTCATTGCCCTCCCACCCCACTCATAGCTCCGAAACGGTAGTTTTTCGGTCAGTTTTCATTATTGTAAGCAGCCCTGGCGAAGCGAGCAAGCGAGCTGTAGTTTATTTCTTGTACATGAATCTGGCATGTACATTTAGCGGAGTTCTAAATTTGGCCTTTGATAGCTTGAATTATGCCCTTTAATATCATCTTCTTTTCCTACCACTGATTAGGAAAAAGCTTTTTCATTTTTTTTAATATCTTGATTAAAAAAATAATACGTAAAGTGGAATTATTTCGGGTGATTTTTTGAAAAGGAGGAGAGATACGTATAGGAGATGGATAAAAATATGTAACGGATTATTTATTAGGTAATTTTTGCTAACTTTTTTTTGAAATTTTTTTTCATCACAATTATGGAATGCCGAATGCAAATGCATTTGACAAAGTTCAATAATTTGCTGTTTAATTTTTCACTTCTATTCACTTGCATCTCATTTCTGCTTCTCTTTACGTTATATTTCTGATAAATTAACAGCTTTTAATCATCTACAATTACAGCCTTAGACGGAAAACTGGTAGACACAATCGAAAATGAACCTTTCGACGGATAATTTTTTGCGAAATATTTAAACGCGAAGGGTATTCGCTTTCTACGCTCGGGTTTCATTTTGCATTCCGCCATAACATCAACTTGAATCGTAAGATTTCGCGCAAGGAACGAGTGGAGACTTTAAATAGGTGATTTATGAGCGACGACGGGACCTAAATCTGGTACAGTTGTCCGTATTAGTTGCCTTCTCGGCTCGGACAAGGTTGTTTGGACGTAGCCATTTGCTCGATTAATATCTGGTAGGTAGGTAGGTAGGTAGGTAGGTGGATAGGTAGCTAGGTACCTAAAAGATGCGTATTTTTTTCCGAGCTCGAACTGGTACCTGTACAATACGATATTCCTTTCGTCGTGCAATTATGTGATACTAATGACATTGGAGGATTTGCGAGGTTGGTGGTATTTCGAAGTTGTAAGGAAAAAATATTACTAACTTCGTACGGTAGAGCGTAGGTAGGTACTCGTATACTGCGTTTTTTTTCTCTCTCTCTCTTTCTCTCTCTCATTCGGGCTAGTTGATGCAATACGCTCCCGGGGACTGTTAATAGAAATGGATAGATTATGATAGGGCGATGATAGAAATAAATTTCATACAAGTTGCAAGCAAGAATGGAAGAAAAGAAAAAGGGATGGTCTGCAAAGGTGTGTAAGGAAAATAAGGCGTTACGTTGGCGGTTTTTCTTTTTTTTTCTTTTTCTTCTTTTTTTTTTTACATGTATATATATAACAAGGAAAAAATAGCTACATTTATTCTCTGTCATGGAGATATTTTTTAAGCTCGCAGATTTTGAAATATGACGCCGAGAAGCAGAAACCGAAAGCGAAGATCTCGCTATCCGAAGGAAACCACTTTATAAGACCCCCTGCAGCTGTAACAGCCGTGTAGCTCGTACCTCTTCGTATACGTTGCTCATTTTCAAAGCTCGATTTAAGAACCTACGAATTTGCTACCTTTTCCCCCGTGAGCTTTCTCTCCGCGTATTGCTGTTCTCTTCTCTCTTTTTTTTTCCTGCTTTTTTTCTCTTGTTGGGCGAAAATACCGCGTTTTTTATTAGCCTTGTATTATAACGTTCGTTGTATTTTTCGACCGTTTCTTACCGCTAAATCATGTAAAATAGATGAAAGCTGCCACCGTCGATGCCGCGGTTACCTACACGAATAACAGTCTTATGAGGGTTGAAAATACACCCGAGAAATTCAAATACGAACCAAAAAAAAAAAAAAAAAAAAAGGGTAAAAACGCATTTATACCAGTGCTAGAAAAAACGTAGTAGTTTTTTTCTTTTCATTTCTTTTTTCCTTTTTATTTCTTTTCTTTTTTTTTTTTTCTTTTTGACCAAATACCCCCTCGCGGCCAGATACTATTTTAATTTTGCGCCGCCGCTTGGTTCACCGTTTGGTATGTCGAAATACTCGCGCGTGTTTTCATTTTTAACAAATGCTCGTTTATTTTCTCAACAAGTTGCGAACCGCAATGCCGCGAATAATTTTTAATCCGGTCGTGTACGCTTCAGTTAATTATCCGACAATGTGGTTCCTTGCGCTCGTTGCGTAGGCAACTTATTTGACGTGTGGGTTTTTTCCAGTACCATGAGCGGTGTTTTTTGGTCTTTGGTCGTGTATGTTAGTACCTCTATGCGCCTAACTGCCTATGCGTAGTGCCTGCGGAATTCATAATGGTTTTCTGCGAATTTTGATCTAATTTTTTTTCTTTATTTTGTGTGGGTATTGCGAGTATTATGATGTACAGATACTCTCATCTTTTTTATTTTTGGTATTTTTCTTCAGATCGATGGGAGGTACCTGTAGAATGATGCTGAACGGCTATGTAGGTTTCCTTTAATGAAAGAAATGAGAACCAGCACCATCATTAGAAATACTTAGGTTGAATAATTATAGAAAAATGCTCGATAATAAAGCTCTTCGCAGCTTCTACTCCATTATAGCGAGTTTTATTGATGCTAGAAAGAGATGAAAGAGATGAACTACTTTTTAGAAAGCTAAATTCAGTTGCCTTTCGAAAATATGTTTTTCGTAGCTATCCATTGGGCAATTTTTCTAACAGATCTCATTTTACCGACCAATATCGCTCAATTAATCGTTTACTTGGCTCGATATTTACCAAGAAGCATAGGTTATATTTGGCGATTTGATAGAAGGGCGAAGCCCCCAAAAGGTAAATAGAAAATAACTGAAGAGGAATGTTCACATTTTAGCTAGTTAAAAATATTTTTTGGGGGGGGGGGGGGTTGGAAGCTCAAGTTTTGGTGTGAAATGAAAATGTATGATTGCTAGAGCGAAGCAAAGGCAAAATTTTGAAAAAAATTAGGCACTTTTCCCCTATAAGGAAGAAATTTAAGCTTCAAATCAAAACATTTATCCTTCTCTCCACTCCATTTTGACATTTATCATAAAGTGCAAAAATCAGTCATTTTTTTATTTTCAATTCTTATTTATTTTAAAATTTTTAAAATTTTTCATTTTTTTCAACTTTTTTTATTTTTAAATTATTAAATTTTTGTTTTATCTTTTAGTTTTTCAATTTTTGTTTTTTGATTTCTTTATAATTTTTATTTTAACATTTTTTATTTTCTAATTTTTTAATTTTTTAATTTTTTAATTTTTGTTTTTTGATTTTCTCATGGTTTTTCAAGTTTTTGATTAAAAATTACAAATCAAAAATCAAAATAACTCCTAGCTCTTTGTCTTATCCATTTTAATTTATTTTACAATTTTTCTTTATTTATTAAGGTTTTTCAATTTTTCATTTTTTTTGTTTTTTGTTTTTTTATTATCATTTCTTTTTTTGTTTTCAAAATTTTCTAGTTTTTGATCAAAAACTTCAAATCAAAAATCAAAAAAGTAATATCAAATCATCACTATTTCAGAAAATGAACCCAACTGTAAGAGATATTCATGTCAAAAAATTGGATTTTCAGTGGAAAAAACGTGCATTTCTCAAACTTTTAGCTTCAATTTTGTAAGTTTTACGAGAAAAAAAAATATTGCTTGTAGCGGAATCGTTTCAAAATGCTACGAAAATTTCAATAATTTCACCAGTTTTCATAATATTTATTCTGAACATTTTCTAAAGATGCAATTGGTTTCAAAAAAAATCCAGTCATTTGTTAAATATTCATCATACACTGAAAAACTTTGGAGAGGAGAGATTAAGAAGGCTTGGCCCTCCTCTCTACATTCGCCTTATGTCAAGAAGCCAGTCAAATTTGGACAATAGGTTTAGATTGGCATATGGTGCTGTATGATTTTGAGTCAAATTTCACTCACGTCCAATTTTTATGGAAGGAGATGGAGAGTAGTAAAAATTGCAAAGATTTACTTTTCGATCATCAAATCGTTAAAACTGACACATCAAAAAAGTCTTCGCTTGTTGTTCAAGAAGTAACTAAAAGGAAAATACTTACGATGAAAAAATTTCAAAATGATGTCTCGCATGGGACTGCGTATGAAGCCAACGCAAATAAAGACATTGTCGTCGTTTAGCTTGAAAATTCGTTGGCGTTGAAAGAAGAAGCTCGTTACGGAAATGCAATTTTCGCAGTGGTACCGATGGCATAACATATGACGATAGTGAAGATGCAGATCTACATGAATTGTGTTTACTCGGTTGAAATCTTCAAGAATGGAAAACAGTTCGAGATAAATTTTCTAGCGGAGAAAATACTCGCGCGAGTACGGTTATTTATGCGTTGTATACGAAAAATATTCGACAGAAATTCCGTTGACGCGACTTTAATAACTATCAATTTACGTCACGCTGAGTGCATTGCATACCTACCTCTCTCTCTCTACAAGTTTAACTGAAACGTCATCGCGTATCTTGTCTTGTCGTCTGCTCGTCTAGTAGTCCGTAATGCACTGATGGTCTAGAGAGCTCTTTACGCTGCATACTTTGTCATCGGTGTTGAAGAAAACATTTTTTCTTAAAAGTGTAATTTTTTGTAATAGTAGTGGCTTCCTTTTCGAGTAGAAAAGGTTTCATAGTTGGAATAAAGTGGTCTTATTTTGAGGTGAGGCCTCTCGACTTGATGTTGATGAAATAGAAGATCAGCTTCACAGAAGTAACCATTGAAAGAAAAGAATTCTTCCTCAACTGCTAACCGGACCACCTCCGCTCCTAACATTGAAATCATATCCTATTAATGATCAATTATTTTAAATGATAACAAATTTTGAAAGATCTCTCTAATTGTAACTAGTGTTCATAAAGTTTCACATTTTGTTTATTAGTAACATTCCAAAGATCATCTGAAAGTGTCCTCCTATATAGAGAAACTTCACTGGGAGCAGTGGTTATTTACCATGGAACAGTAGTTTTGATTACCTATCTAGCACACATCAGTAGTGTTTTAGTACCTGATATACTTCTGGACAGTAGTATTTTGATTGATATTTACCATTGCAAAGTGGTTATGTAGTAGTCATTTACTATACACAGTAAAATTCTACTACTCATGTCCCATTTATCAGAAGTGTGTTAATGATAATTCAATACTCAGAAGTGGTACTCTGAGTAATTTTTCACCACATGTACCAGAACTGCACTACTTAATTTTCTGTGGACCAGAATTATGTTGATAACAATTCATTATTCATTACATCATCAGTAATGTTGTGAATAGTTTTTTAGTACACATTGTAAAACTTGACAACAGTGAGTGGACCCCATCTTGTTTTTTGGCCTTAGAATGACTCTCTTACTTCCTCTCATGTAGGAAAAACACTCTAGGAGCAGTTGTTATTTACTATAGAACCATAGTTTTGAGTAGTTATCTAGCACATATTAGTAGTGCCTTAATACTTGGTTTACTACCAAACAGTAATGTTTCATTATATGGTAGTACTGTTCCTGTAGTTATTCATCACTCCAAAGTGGTTATGTAGTAGTCACTTGCTACACAGAGTAATATTTTACTACTCAATGTTCCACTGACCAAAACTTTTCAATAATAATGATATACTTTTAATACTCTTAGAAGAAGTGTGTCACAAAAATATACATAAAGTTCTACTTTATCTCAATATTGAACAATCCATGTAATGAACTACACTATTGTCTTAATTATGGAAGGTGGTAAGTAGTATGTCTCAGTGGTAAATGTAAGTACATCCCCAGCAGTATTTATTCGCTTTTAGTAAGTTGTAAAAATATACAGAATACTCAATGTTAGTAATCAGTGTGATTTCCTAGTGAGGTTTCGCGAGTGGTAATTTACTATTACTGGTACTACTACTACTACTACTACTACTACTAGATGGTGTGATTTTTGAGTAGTAAAATAACATTTTTAGTAGGACAAATGAGCCAGTTATTTTTCACTGCTACACATTACACTATTCAGTAGTAGTAGTAGTGAATTACTACTGGCAAAATAGCACTAGGAAACCACAACGATTTTTTAATAGTATACTGGAGCAATTTTCTACATGGACTAAAGAGGGAGTGGAGGTGGGATTGAATTGTAGTCAGAATCATTGATACTATAATATTTTGAAGTAAAATTCAAAAAAAAGATTTCCAATTTATGGTGAATTTTTTGTAACAGTATCATTTTTGAGGAAATTAATCGTGGGCTTTTAATAGAAATTTATTGACCACTCTGTTCATGTGTTCATCGCTTATCTAATAAGACCTAAATTTTGTAATTTTATGATTATTTATTACTTGCACAATCACAGATAACATAAAATTGCGAAATTTTGACCATTTTAATTCATAAGAACACGTGAACGGTGGGGTCCAGACTTAATTGGTTTTTCATTTTATGGGTAAAAATGCATAAAACATTAACCATGTAAAGAAATACTTGAAGTAAATATATAATGTGGCGTTTATTAGTTTTGAGGTTGAAGAGATTGGGCAATTCCTTCAATTTTTTAATGAAACCCCTCTTCCAAGATGGAATATAATATTATAACAGCTTATGAATAATTGAACAACCGCTATATTCTCCCTGTGTCACCTATGTACACATATGAGTGCTCGGAATGTATTTAAGTAGTGTGTAAATTATGATTTATTACTCATCAGTCATCAGTAGTGTTGCATGAAGTTTTTCACTACTTACCAAACTTATTAGTAGTAATGAGATACTTTTAATACTCTTAGAAGAAGTGTGTCGTCAAAATGTACATAACGTTCTACTTCATCATACTTTTAATGATCCTTGCAGTGAACTGTACTGTAGTGTTACATATGGAAGGTAGTAGTATGTTCCAGTGGTAAATGTAAGTCCCCAGTAGTATTTACTAATAGTGGGATGTAAATATCTACAGAATGCTCAGTGCAAGTAATCAGTGTAGTTTCCTAGTGCGGTTTTGCTAAGTGGTAATGCACTACTACTACTAGATGGTGTGATTTTTGAGTAGTCGAGTAACATTTCTAGTAATGCAGATAACCCAGTAATATTTGACTACTATGAATTACACTGTCCAGTAGTAGTAGTAAATTACTGCTGGAAAACCCTCTCTAGGCAACCACATTGATTTTTTAATAGTACAGCAATACCAGTGCAGTTTTTCGACACACCCCTCGCCCGCTCCAACATTGAAAGCTTATCCAATTGATGATCAATAATTTTAGAAGATTATTAATTTTGAAAAATTTCTTTGATTGTAGCCAGTGCTTATAAAGTTCTTCACATCGCTCATTACTATCATTCCAAAGATCATTTGAAAGTGTCCTGTGGCCTAGCTCTCTTTCTAGTATACAAGTTTAGATTGTTGTTGAAAAATTCTTTATCTGAAGTTGTTTAATGATGATTGGATACCTTCTTACCTATCTAAATACTTGTGTAAAAATTGTCTACCAACTTATAGTTGAAGAACAAAGTTTTAAAATTCTACAGCATCTTCGTGTTTTTGATTTTTTTTTGCGAGTTTTAAAAATTTTTCCAATGTACACTACTGATATGAAATCGAATCCATTAGATACGCCATTTTGAGTAGTTTCGAATTTTTTTTAGCTAGCGCGTACGGTTTCATAAATTTTTCAAATTACTTTACTTGGTTCGGTTGACATCGCATAAACAACGATCAGTAGATAGTCTTTTGAATGAAATGTAAAGAAAAATTTAATAAAATTAATGATAGCTGTTTTCGTCTAGTTCACCAAATGTTGATTTTTTTCTTCTTTTCTCGATAAGTATAAATTTTTCTTCAATCGACTGAATAACGATGGCATAGCGTATGTCATTCGGTATAGTACATACATACTGTACAGGCGTTCACATTTCGGATAAACGGGCTCATACGACGACGTAGAGTGAGAGAAAATGGCACGCTGAAAGAGAGAGGATACACAAAGGGCAGAATTAAAGGCGTCTTTTCTAAGTAATGCCGATAAAAAGAAACATTTGCAAACTGTCAGATGCATGCACAAGAAATGGCATCGCCTAAAGGCGAAATTTCCAAACCACGACAAGCTTCGCCATAATCTATTATTTAAAATGTCTAAGCCATCGGCTGAGCACCTTTTTTTTTCCTAGTACACTTTTCAAAGTACATAACCGTGTTTGAGAATTCGTGAAAATCTTTTTTTACTAATGAATGCTGTACTAGTATCTGCCATGGTACCCCTTCCCGCAGCCCTATTTCGATTTACCAGACATAGTCTTCTTTTTACTTTTTCAAAACGTCGTCGTCGTCGGTCGTCGAAATCGTATAAATTATTTTGAAAAATGTCGATCGGTTCGATTTCAACGTCTAGTTAATTTTATTGCCGATACCTATACAGGAATTGAAAGCGAAGTAGTTTTTTTTTCTAGCTTTTCAAGTTTCAAGGTATTTATTAATGTGTTTGGGTATTTTTTTTTTCTTCGTATATTGAATAATGAAGGTGGTGACGGTTTTTTATGTCGGAAAAGAAATGTACCTATGGAATACATTCTATACTGATGGTTCCACTTGTTATGTTGATGTTTTTAATTTCATGAGGCTAATGATGAAATTTTTTTAGTTCGATTGGTAATATTATGGCATTACAGCCAAAACACTCGATTCATTTTTATTTTAGAATAAGTCTTGTAAATAGAAAATTATTTGTTTGTCGTATGTATTCGTTCTGTAATGAGTCGGAACTTGTGTCACCCTCTATAAAATATCCACAGTACTATGCTTTCTCGTAGGGAACACCGACCAACGTAATATATCATTTCAACCCATGCTTCATTACGATTACTGAATAATTAACGACCGAGCGAGTCATATTTTAATTGTACACATGTCTAGCGATTCTTTTATTAGCTCCCCTTCTCCTCGATGTTGTTTGTTGGGGCTTTATAACAACCTGCCATTTTATTTAAATTGCCGTCTAGCCGACAATATTGCGAATGGAAATTTTTAATCGGGTGTTCTTTTAAAAATGGTATGAGATAAATGTACCGCAGTTTTAAAGATAGAATTTTCGAAACATCGATTTTTACAAGATGGCGAACAGATAAATATTTCGTACATGTTTTTCCCCTCGAAAAAAGAGCTTTGAATTTATAGGTTTATAAGCCCGGTTTGTAAATCAGCAAATGTGGACTCGAAGTTATGTCAAAATAATCATAGTTCTTGCAGCTAGAGTGATCTCAAAAATTATGATTCAAATGTAGTTTTTTTGTTTTTTACTACTGTCGCAATTTTTGTGCTCACTTTGGCTGTAAAATTTATGGTTATTTTGACATAAGACAGGGCTGTACGTGATTTTAAAGTCCTTGTATTGAGGAAGAATGAAATAATCTGACTCGTCATTTTAACAGTGACATAGCCAGGACTGACTGAAATGAGGCGGTTTCCACCTATTCTGTGCACTTTTTTCGAGAATTGGACTTATTTAATGATCAAAAAGTACGTTTTCAGGAGTTTCAAGAAAAAAAATTAGTATACAAATGTAAAACTTTTCCAAGTTTTTCAATCTCAAGGGAAGGGGGATTTTGACCGCTAAACTCTCCTTGCCTACGTCACTCACTGATGAATCATAGTTTATACGGATGTTAAATGTACAGTATAGTGAAGATGTTAACATTACTCGGGTTCGGAATGAACTCAAAGACGTGCCTGAATTTGAATTCAAAAACCAATCACACAAAATGTTGCCCTTCTAGATCAGTTATGTCGGAAAAAGGGAAGATTGGGGTCGTCTCTTTGGACGACCACTTTTTTCAGGCGCCCAATGGTGATCAATATTACAATAAAAATGATGTTTTAGGCAATTTTCAAATATTCTACATTCAAAATTCGAGGAAATATTTTTCTTCGCCTCGTTCATAAAATTAACATAACTGCAATTTCACGAAAATTCGTTGAGAAATTAATGAAATTGATTTCTAGCATTTGGAAATGTAAAATATTCACAAAATGGGGAAAAAATGCAATTATGCATTTCTTATCATTTTTTACCCCAATACTCTCTGAAAAAAAAAATTAAAGAAAAATATGGGAAATGGAGGCTCAAAGTCTGGCTTTCCGGGTGCCCAATTTCTTTCTACGCCATTTTCTTAGCTCAGAAAAGGTGAAGTTATGGGTTCTCAAAGTAGGGTTATTAAAAAAAAAAAAGGTTTTTTGCCCTCAGCATAATTTTAATTTGATTTGAGATTAATGTTAATCCTCTACCAGGTGGTTGGAAAATCATACCGATCACGAAAATAAAAATTTGCTATTAAAAAAAATCCATAAAATACTTTTAATTCAGGAAAATGGTTTGAGTCGAAATAGTTTGATTAGTTTTGCTTAGCAGTGTTGCCAATTTCATTATTAAAACACAAGTTGAAAACATTGTTTTTTTTTATAGCAAAATTTCAAAATTTAGCATAGATGTTGCAAAGGTAAAGTCTGGGGGAGATAGCCATTCTCTGAAAAAATTCGGGCCATTTCTTAACTCACCTAAAATTTCCTTGTTCATGTACAACAACTATATTTACCTTAAATTTAAAATTAAAAACCATCGAAAACTTGCATTTTTCTTCATGAAACTTCGGTGCTTCCCTTATCACTTGGAGAAATTCTGGACCAATCTCCTCCTCCATGAAAAATTTCTTCAAAAAACTATGTTTTTTTTCACTCCACTCTGTATTATCATTGCTTGAAATAAGCGCTGAAGATAGCTGTAATTGAGCCTGTGGCCTGGAAATTTTTTTAAGTCATTCCTTCTCTCCTCTATTGAGCTAGATAATAATTTGTTTCTTGACAAATTCAAATCCATTTCAATTTTTTCTCTCAAACTTTTTGATTTTTGTTTATTAATTTATGGAAATTTAATGGTAGTAATTGGTGCCTTGCTGTAGCATTTCTCCTCTTGACAACCATTTATTTGCTAAAAATTATTTTGAAATAATCCTCAATAAAGTACTTTTGTTAGTTGCAAGAGTGTAAATTTAAAAATTCTGATTCAGTTTTTTTTCAATTGATTCAATTTCCATTTGAATTTAAACCGAATTTTCAATTTATTTAAAAAACTCGAGTATTTATTTTTATAATTCTTGTAGTCTCAGTAAAAAAAAAAAAAACAGTTTATTCTTACATTTATGCAACCGAAAACATTATAAATTGTGAAGAAGTTGAAAAATATACTTACTGACATTTAAAAATTTTCCAATTCTGTCTTATTAATAATATTTATTTTTAATTAGAAGCCGGAGAAGGGCGAAAAAGCTACGCATTTTTAGGTATATTTATAAGGGTATCAAATCATTGTTCAATGTATCTACATAACGAGAATATGTGTATAGTTGAAAAAAATTTGTTTGCCAATTTTGGATCGTTTGATACTTCATATTATACTTATACGCTACTTAGTATATCGTATATAGATAAGATACAAAAAGTTGCTAATATTTGAGAACTTTTCTCTCCCAATGTTATATTTTTTACCAACGTATTGAACCGTAGGAGAAAAGAGAGAAGAGAAATACCTACCTACGGTCGTATTTCTCTTTCTTTTTTTTTTTTCGGGAGAATTCTTTTGTATAAATAAAGCGTAAAATATTTGTCACAAAGGTGGAATTTTTCAATAAAGAGATCGTTGTCTGCAATGTTGTCATCATTTTTACAAATAAAAAAAATGAACGTTATTAAAAATATTTTTCGTGAAACAATTTTTATACGGTCCATACAATTTTTATAAGCTGTGTACAATTTCACAACGGCGAGGATTTTTCACGTTGAAGGAAAAAAAAAGGAAATGAAAAATTCCACGCTGTGATTCGTTGCTATGTAGGTACCTAGTACCTACCCTGCACTATACATGGTATATAACCTACCTACCTACCTACCTACATAAGTAGTAGGTAGGCACATACACAAAAGTTATAAAGTCGATAAAAAATATATAGGTATATTTTCGGTATACCTATCGGGATTTTTGAAATTTTACTTTACCATTGGCTTGATTTTATTCTACGAGCAGTTTATAATTGCAATATTTGATACGATACGATGTACTCGTATAAGGATTCGAGAATTCTCGACGAGATACCTACCTACATAAATTGCGATGAATGTTTTTTTTTTAACTCGCGCTTGCTTGCAACATCGACGCCGTTTTTCAAATACAAGCTTGTCGATGCGAAATAATTGGCTGTTTGTAGATAACTTTTGAATCATATACGAGTATACGACACAAGCGAAGTATAAGTGGCGTATGAAAAAAGAAGGGACGCGGACGACGAATCTCTCTGAATAGTCTTTCTTTTTCTTTCTGTTTCTGCGAAATTTCATTAATATCCGTTGTAGCGTTTGTTGCCCGTTACACCTGCTACTGTTTTCTCTTATTGTAATATCTATCTTTTTCGAATAAATTCGCTACTAGGTGCTCGAAATAGCGTGTTATGAAGATATTTTTTCCCCCATATATTTATACCTATTCGATACTGAACTGTTTTTTTTTTTTTTCGTTATGATGAAATTAGGATTGCAAAAATGTAGTAAAGAAAAAGTAAATCTAAATATCGATGGAGAAAATTTTTTAATGAATTTTTGTATGGAATAGTGTTGAAATTAGGATATTTCGGTGATCAGTATTGATATTTTCAATCGCACAGAAAAATTGGAAATTTTCAAAATTCTGTTAAAATTTTTAAAAACTAAGCTAGGCGAGAAGTTTACAAATTTATGATTTCAAAAAAATTCGCATTAAAATCGCCAGAGTTGGTACGAATTTTTTTCGGATCAAAATTGTTCCCTTTCGAAACTCCATCAAAAAATGAAGAAACTGCTGCCTTGAAAAAAGCCCCTACCCAACACAACTTGAAAATTTTTCACGCTGACGAGTGACCAGCCTATCTTCGCATCAAACTCCCACCTTTCAAGTTGGTTTGGATGGATTGAAAAGCTGCTCGACGTAAAAAAAAAAACATCGTTCAGCTTGATTTTCGTGAAATATTGTAATTATACGAATTAAAAAAATCATCGCTTTGACTAATCAGTTATCAGGGTAGGGGGAGGGAGGAGGGGCGCAGTGCAATGGGGTTGAGACGTCGACACCATCAAAAAGCACATGCAGGACCTATGCTAAATCTACGTACCAAATTTCAACTTTCCTAGCCTCCGGTGGGAGATTTTAGATGTACGATGAACAAACTCAAAAAATAAGAAAAACGGACCAAAAAACTACATTTTCAGGGGTGCGAGGGCTTGCAATTAGGCGGAAAGGTCGAGACCATCAAAAGGCACGTTTATCACCCTTACTAAATATACATACTAAATTTCAACTTCCTAGCTCAATTTGGAGAGGAGATGGGGAAAGAACAGCCCTTTTTCACGGTCAAAAAGGGGAGGGGAAACCATCATGCCTCTCTTCCTAATTGACCTAAGAGGCTGATCTTTAGTTATGTTGTACAACTTTGGATTTTCGATCGATTGGCTCAAGAAGGCGTCATTTTTGTGATTTTAGACCCTCAGTACCCCTCCCCCAAATTTTGACCTTAGGTCATTCCCACTTAAGAATATTGAATCCGCTGCCAATCGAAGTATATTGCCCGAATTTGATCGATTTTGGTCGGTAAGGAGCTGAGCAAATAATTTTAAATTTCGGGGGGAGGGGAATATCTGGCACGGCCCAAAATGATCGTAATGGTCTTCTAGGCCTTCGAAACGAATTTTGTTGGTACCCCTCCCCCCTCCCCCCTCCAGGACCCGTTGTAGGTGGATAGGCTGTAATGGCCTGGTTTTCATTAACAATGTTACATTAAAAATCAGGCTGAAACTTTCCCAAATTTTCTCAACTGCAGCAGTTAATATTAAAAATCAAATATTTCGAAAAATAAGCCCTATTAGAGTTTTAATGTACAAAAATAGTTTACTATCAAATATTGATTCTACAAATCGATCTATTCTATTTTCTAGACGTTCTAGAGTATTTAGCAAAATAATGTATCTATTCCTCTAAGATCTTCAAAATGCTCCAGAAAGGCCAGAAATCAATTTTTTTCGCTGCAAATTTTTTCCTAGCTGGTTGAAAACTATTCCAAATGGTTAAAGAGGGTTTCCCGGAATATCCAGTCGTACATTTGAAAATTGTATTTTTGAACCTTTTATAGGAAATAAATTCAGGCCCGGCGAGAGAGGGGGGCAAAGGGGGCAAGATGCCCCGGGCCTCAGCTGTTTTCAAGGGCCCCGCGAACTCGCAAAAAAAATGAAATAAATAAAAAAATAAGCATTCTTCATTTTTGGGATCTTTCACTGTTCGACTTGTTAATTTGGCTCTGCTTTCGATTGAAAAT
>FIZR01031993.1:0-15648 GCA_900060175.1 Ferrisia virgata | reverse complement strand
ATCCGATGACTTATTTCAAAATTTAAAAGCAGGGGAATTTTACGTTTCGTGTGTGTGTGTGGGGGGGGAGGGGGGGTTAAATAAAAAGTTTAACCCTCTCAGCTTTTTTCAAGGTCAAAAGACCGATTTTTTGACTTCCTATTGGCTTTTAATAAATTCATGAAAGAAGAAACAACGCTGTGGATCGAAATTCAAGCAGATCAATATTTGAAATGACCTTAGGAAGGAGGCACTAAGAAAACCAGGAAACTGAGTTGGTGTCCTTTTCACTTGGAAAAATTAACATTGGTTACGGGTAATTTCCCTCTTAGTTAAGTGTGAAAGTCTCGCTGTTCAGTTCCTAAACAATTCCCTCAAGCCATAAAAATTAGGTATTTGGTCATCTTCAAGCCTTCTCTTATTAATCAAAGATACCAAGATTCCGTATGCAGATGAAAAAAAAATGATGCCCACGGAATGCTTTTTAATAATCTCAACTCCCTCCTTCCCTACAGGTTGTGCTCATGTAGATCTCAACTTTTCACCCGAATCCACTGCAAATTAAATTTTAGGAAAAAAATAATCCATCGAGTAAAAGCTAAAAATGCCTCCAAAATGGAAAATTTTTCATTTGCAAGAGTTACTCGACCTTTTTGAAATAGCTTAAAAATAAATACTCGTTTAAATTAAGATTTTCGCAAAAATAAATTTTCTTAATGTTTTCGCCCACAGATAAACATCATTTCTTTAAGAAAGGGGGGTGGGGAGGGGGACTAGTTTCGAAATAAATGATCCTAACAGCGGATTTTCCGTGGCAAAAATCCCAATTAGTTCAATTCTAGTATAAAATTTTCCATAGCAAAAAAAAAAAAAAAACAGCGAAAAGATTTAAAATATTAAAAAGTACCAAAGGAGTAAAGGAGGGGTACGAATCTTACTAAAGATATTGCATTATAGCTATTTAACGACGTTAAAAATCATCGAAATGACAACCAACTTATCTCGACACCCATTAAGTCGACTGTATAATTCATTTTTATTTCAAATGAAAAATCCAACCGTAAAATTTTTTCCATTCTTGAATTAAGTACACACGACGAAAAAAAAAAAAAAAAACAGTGAAAAAAAAAAGGCGAACTTCGGTCGACTCGGTTACACTTTACGTTAATAATTTACCAATAAAACAAAACTCGCAGCTTCTAGAAGAGCGTGCTGAGAAATGAATTTTTAACGAGATTTATATTCTACAGATTTAGCTTTTACTTTGCTTTTAGCCCCCTTTTATTTTTTATTTTTTTCGCCCACCCTCACCACCTCACTCGCCTTTTCGTGCTCGAGTCGGGACGAGTTTTCTTATTTTTCTCGCTCATTATTGTTGCGAAAATAAATGTTACGATATTCGAACCAGTAGGCAAGACGACGAAAGAAGAGGAGGTAACAGAAAACAGCAGCACAGTAGCAAACATTTCGCGTCATCTAGCAACCTACGTAGCGTCTCTTTCTCCACCCCACTATACCGTCTTCTAGCGTGTTCAGACTTCTAATAAATCACAAAGGCGCCCGACGTAATAAAAATTCTGATAATTTATGCAATTCGCGAGGTAATTACTTTAGATTGTGGGAGAGACCCCTCCCTCCACCTAGCAAGGTTTCTTCTCGATGGTTCACGCGCTGGTTTTGCGGATAGCTAAAGCTAGGCGTAGAATCTGTTCTTTAGATACATCCAAGGTATCGCATTAACGCCATGCCGTAGGTAAGCGGAAGGATTTCTTATACGAGGTGATAACTAACACTCGTTATACGCGAGCCGAGTTCAAAAAATCATTTTTCAACGAGCTATATACCTTGTGGGTACATGGGCTAAGGGTGCCTATGCTGTATGGGGTAGGTATGGTGTTTACATAGAACGCAACGCAGAGCGAAGCAGCGCAACGTAACTTACGACCGAGTAGAAAAACCTTGTCGAGTTTATTAGCGCGGAAGAAATTAACAGTTTTCTCTACATCGCGCTGTACTTTTTCTAATTCTACCCATAAATACACATCCCATACAACAAAAGTATAATGTAAGTCTAAGTACAACTACTACAAGGCATATAGCACACCCGGGGCTCGTTGACTAACATTTGCTTTATTCCTTTCTTCTCTTTCTCTCTTCGTCTAGTTCAACGTTCGTATAAGTTATGGTAAAAGGGTTCTTATATATTAAACCTATTTGTAAATAAACGTATCTACTCCCATACACTCTCGAATACTGTCAAGACACTCAACATCCATTAAATCCAGCGTGTAAAGGAACGCCATTTATACAATACATATGTATAACCCGGAGGGCTTCTCAAGACCGCAACGTACCAGTTTTACGTTCAAAACGTATCGCGAAATTTCATTACACCCGTCAAATACTACGCCCATATAGTTGTATTTCGTATCGCGTTATTTAAATCGAATTCAACAAGTTATTCGATTTCAAGCCTCGAAATTCGCTAGTGAACGAAATCGAAGCTAAGAAAAACGAGCCAAAGGCTGGTAGGGTAAATTCATTACACCGAATAAATCGCTACGCTGCCTCGTATACGTAACGTATCCAGAGAGAGAGAGAAACGTACACGACGAACATGTATTACAAGCAGACAGAATGATTCATAAATCTGCCACAGTTCTTTCGGCAGCGATACGACGGTGTAGATCGGCAACTTATTCAACGCGACGAGTTCGACCCACCGATTGGTGCAGATATTGAAAGTATATGGAAGTACGTACGTACGAGGAAACAAAATATTTTCAAATAAGGGTACATATTTATTGAGCTGTTGGGACCGCGTATATCTAAGTGATTCAGCGAGAGAAATAAATTTTCGACGTGAAAGTTATTTCATGAATTTCGTTTTTCTTCTTACAGTTAAATGATTTCCAACAATATCGGTATAAGATTTTTTTTCAATGAAAACATTTTTGAAATGTGGGCTACACGATGAAATGAAAAAAAAAGAAAAGCATCGCAATGCGTTGCTTTCTGAGCTTGATATGGACAAAATGAAGGATATAATGTAATTGCTCATTCATGCTATAGAAAGAAAAAAAAATGCCCACTACGATGTTTTTTCTTCAGTAGTGGTACGGGGGTACTGGTGAATATTGAAATGAATATCTGAAACCACGAAAACGAAAATTTAGGACTACTGCGTACTAAATCTACATACCAAACAACTTTCAAATTTAATTTCAGTGTCAACCCCCTCCCCCTACCGGGGTCAAACACCCAAAGTAATCTGGAAATCATGTTTCTCAAGTCTGGAAACCTAGATTTTGACACCAAACTTGATATTATTTAATTTTTTCACAAATTAGAGCTCTGTATCTTCCCCCCTCCCCAGGGCTGAAAAGAAAAATTGACCCAAAATTCGTATTGCTCGCGAAAAATTACTTGAGTGTGTGGGGTTTGAAGAATGTATATAAGCCTTATTTCAATGTATTGAAAAAAAATTAATTGAGAAATCCCCATAATTTGAGAAAAATCGACGTCATAGTACACGATGTGCAAATAGTGTCAGGATAAGTAGTGTCACATGACACAGTTCTGGCGCGAGACTTCTGACAGCAAAAATGGCACACTCCTGGAAATGCTTCGGCCAATTTAAGATCACTAAATCTTTGCCAAACTCATGACAGTGATACTGAAATGGTGCAAGTGTAGCACCAGGATGACTCCAATGACATTATTGTGCCATATTAATGACATGCATTTGACTATAATGGCACACTTCTGATGCAATAATAAGAGCTTTTGTCACAAAAATGACATGTTTTTGACATATTTCATTTTCCATAATTATCATCAGTAGGTCTCAGTTGCCTACGATTGGATGGCACCCAAAAGAGCGCTCCATCTATTGTGATCCTGTGCCTGTGGAGCAGCTCTTACCACAGAGCCCATTCACGCTTTGATGATGTCAAACCACCTGGTCAGGGATCTTCCTCTCCCTCTTTTCCTTGGAGCCTTACCAAAGAGAATGTCTATTTCGAGATTCCCGACTTCTCTCCTGGTCACATGGTCGAAATACCCTCGAATGCGTCTCTCGCATAAAATACTTAATCTGACTGGCTCCTGTATTTCGTTGACGATTGAAATGTTGGTTCGCCGCGCTATCCAGGTCATCCTCACCATCCTTCGCGAGACCCACATCTCAAAGACGTCGATTTTTCTTTCATCATCCGCTTTTAATGTCCATGTTTCTGCGCCAGATAGGAAAACAGAGAAAACAAGTGATTGTAAAAATCTCTTTCTGGTTTTTCTAGAGATTTTGTTATTACATGTGACATTACACAGTCTGGTCATAGTTGATTTGCTCAGAGAGATTCTGCGCTGTATTTCTGCCGACAAGCCTCCAGCTGCTTTGATGATGGAAACTAAATATACAAAAGCTTTGATATTTCCGTATTCGCTCGGAGCTGTAGAAACTGGAAGGCACTTGACCCAATCCACTACAATGACTTTCGTTTTCGATGTATTAATACGAAGTCCAAGTTTTTCGCTGGCTATATTCACCAGGATGACGAACTCCGCCATTTCTTCTTCATCCGCAGCAAATAAGGTGATATCATCTGCATATCGCAGATTACAGATTCTTCTTCCTCCAATAGAAATACCAGCTCTTACCATGAAGCCCACTTGCACTTTGATGATGTCACATCACCTGGTCAGGGATCTTCCTCTCCTTCTTTTCCCTCTGGCCTTACCAAAGAGAATGTCTTTTTCAAGATTCTCCACTTCTCTCCTGGTCACATGGCTGAAATACCCTAGAATGCGTCTCTCACATAAAATACTTAATCTGACTGGCTCCTGTATTTCGTTGACGATTGAAATGTTGGTTCGCCGCGCTGTCCAGGGCATCCTCACCATCCTTCGTTAGACCCACATCTCAAAGACGTCTGATTGTAAAAATCTCTTCCTGGTTTTTCTAGAGATTTTGTTATTACATGTGACATTACGCAGTCTGGTCATAGCAGTTCTGGCATGAGACTTCTGACAGCAAAAGTGGCACACTTCTGGAAATACTTCAGCCAATTTAAGATCACTAAATATTTACCAAACTCACGACAGTGACATTGAAATGGTGCAATTGTAGCATCAGGATGACTCCAAAATGACTTCATTATGACAACGCTGTGACATTATTGTGACATATTGATGACGTGTACTTGACTCATCAGTGATATGTTTCTGGTGCCATAATGGCTCATTTCTGACATGATAATGGCACACTTCTGATGCGAAAATAAGACTTTTTGTCGCAAAAATGGCATGTTTCTGATTCGTTTCTGACATGTTTCTGACATATTTCATTTACCAGTTACTTGATGAGGTATCGGAATATTGATGATACATTATTGACGTAATAATGAAGTGCTTCAGACTTGATTATACCACTTATGTGAGTTGG
Source organism: Ferrisia virgata (assembly GCA_900060175.1). Classification (NCBI taxonomy): domain Eukaryota; kingdom Metazoa; phylum Arthropoda; class Insecta; order Hemiptera; family Pseudococcidae; genus Ferrisia; species Ferrisia virgata. The sequence goes on along the minus strand of FIZR01031993.1, from coordinate 10,226 downwards.
TAGTGGCGTGCTTCTGACAACCATGTAAAATCGATGTGATACTGTTGTGACATGTTTTTAATGCCATTTGGACTTGACTCTGTTTTGGCAGTGCACTATTGCCACATGAATGACATTTGGAATGCTTTTGACTTGAATATGACATTAATGTGACTTAGGAGTGGTACACTTCTGACAACATTATGATACCATTCTGACACAATTCTGTCATGTTTCTGACACCATTCTGACACTATTCTGTCACATTTATGGCGTGATTTTCATACTACTTTGACCTATTTCTGACGCAATTGTGACACATTTTCAGCAGTGTTAAAAATATACCACAATTGTCAGAAATGTGCCAACCTAGTGTCAAAAGCGCGCCATAAATGTATCAAAATAGTGTCAGAATCATGGCAGAAGTGTGTCAAAATGGTGTCAGAATCATGCCAGAATTATGTCAGAATCGTGTCATAATGTTGTCAGAAGAGTGCCTCTCCTAAGTCACATTAGTGCCATAATCAAGTCAAAAGCATGTCGGATGTCATTTATATGGCAAGAGTGTCCCACCAAATCAAAGATAAAGAGTATGTTACAACTGTGTCAAAAAGGTGCTATAACATTGTCAATAATATGCCACTACCAAGTCACAAAATGAAAGTCTGCCATTTATATGTATGTCATTAAAGTACCAACAAAAGAGCCACCATAGCATTACATAATGTGTGTCAGAATTATAACCCCTCTACATTGTTCCCTCCTAATTAAACTACAAGACTGATTTTTGGATATGTTTTGCAAATTTCAATTCTCCATCGACTGACATAAAAATGGACAATTTTTTAACTGAATTTCAATCCGTGATTATCCTCATCCGAAAATATCAAATGTACTACCATTCCAAGACTGCTGTCTAAATTTGATCAATTTTTGGCCAGCGTCGACCTGAGCAAATGATTTCCATTCTTCAAATAATGCTTGTCACCTAAAAAATAATCTATTTTTTTTAGCGAAATTGGGTCATTTCCTTTTACTGTTTAGGCGATTTTTTCTCACAGGTATTCAAATGTGATATTATATTCCCGAAATTTACTTCTATCTTATTTATATAAATTTTGAAAACTTGAAGCAGGAATCTCGATGAAGAAGTTGAGTTCAACTATATGATCTTTCATCTTTACAAATTGTACTAGGTATTCATCAAGATGAAAGATGCTGTTTAATAAACAGCTAATTATACAAACTACAGTGATAAAATATTATACCTAAAACATCCTTCTTGCATGAAATAAGTAATGTTACTGAGGAAAAGAGGTCTAAGCGGTTGTAAGGAAGTAAGAAACAACCCTTTTTCTACATCATCTCTTTTGATACACATCGTTCGAACAAAACAGTCGAGAATTTGCGCAGCTTCATTAAAGTCCACAACGAGCAGTAGGTAGATGGTACATAATAACTATAAGGGCACACTCTTAAGTAACTACATTTACCAAAACATCAAACGACGATTGTAAAATTATTTTTGAGTACGTCTATAGCTGCTTTGAATTTACAAGAGCAAACGTTACATCATTTCCGCGTTATAATTCCTCTTTACACATTCTAAATTGATACGTGTAGCTTTTCAATTCCACCAGATACTCTACCTGGGTAAGAAGAGAAGAAATACACGCGGTAGCAGATACTTTTATGCCTTTGTAAACATCATCGCATCGTCTCGTACACTTCCACGTGATAATAATGAACTTCTATCGTTATCTTTTGCTTGTCATTTTCGCCAACACTCGGATAACTTATCCTGTTCGTACCTTGCTATGCTACCAAGCCAACACTCATACATTATCACATATAAATATTGCATACGATGAATTCCTACTCCTCGATGGTGTACGAAATACACAAGGGCATAGTGAACCTCGTAGGTATATCATTTCTGAATAAGTAACACAAGGCATACGTACTTTTACGTAAGGCAAACAGTGACGAAGAAATGTTATGGCAGGAAGAACCATCAAGCTGTCACATGTCACTCGCGAGCACATAGTAAAAGACAAGATATCATTCTCATCTCATAGATTGTACACTTCTGCTGTACCCAACAATATGATTTTATTGACTGGGCGAGCATCTTGCATAAGGCCCAACGATAAAGCCAGTCTGCAATATTTTTACGCACAAAATCCATCCAAGCATGTTTATATTTGATACTCGAAAATGAAAACAAAAGAAACACCCCCCTCGCTCCCCAATAAATACATCAACAATAAATGCCACATTAAAATTGCAACTTTGATTTAACGAGCTGGCAGAGTACACAATTTGAAAGAATATAGCAATTAAGATAGCTCGTTGAAATTTCCGCGTAAAATAAAATAAACCCCGGACCACTTCGCTCCGGTATCGCAGCAGAAACCGGCAGCAAAACGAACGAAATACAACGCTATGGGTAATTTAAAAACGGAAGTAATTGCACAATGAAAATTCCTACTGTAATTAACTTTCTTAGACGAGCTGTACTGTACAGCTCAGCACCAGCTCCTCCACTTTATCGGCCATTTTTTTGTTTTATTTTACAGAAACCGAGTTCGTATTTCGAGACCCGAACGGCGGAGTGAGCATTTTCAACGCCAGAAATAACACAGCCAAGGTTCTAATAAATAATTCGACTTTTGTAAGTATCTTCTTGAATGCTTTCTTTCTTTTTTATTAAACTGTTTTGATGATTTCGATCAAGTGGATTAAAAAATGTATAAAATTAACGATGAGATGATATAATCGGATTTTTCTTTTCCTTTGGATTTATTAATTTTGTAAGAATTTCGTTACAAATAAGTATGCTCAGGATAAGAGATTAGAGGATTTTTTTTCTTGCAACAAATCTGTTTCCCATTTATTCATTTATGTAATTTTTCTTCGCTAGTGAAGAGAGTATCACTCATAAATACATTTTAGTCGAGAAAAGCTTTACAGTTAAACATCACGTCAGATTTATGAATAAATTACAATACTCTGTTAAAAAATTTATTACAGAATTAGAAAAAGTAGTAGAACCATTCTATGTACAAATAATCTCGATTTTAGTGTCCTGAAGAAGGTTATCGGAGATAACCGAAACGTTGACGTTCCGTTTATAAAAGTAATATGTCGTATAATTGCCTTTTTAAAACATATAATTCTATAAATAGACTAGAAACTTATTATGAAATTATCAATTTGTAGATAATGATGAATGAAAAAAAAATCATCTACAATCATTTAATTACGCTATCAGCTTTGCCATTCGTCATAATGTCATTAAAACAGGCATCAAGCATCTTTTCGGGGCTCTGAAGGATTGCAATATTACTAAAAAGTTGAAATTTCCATAAGATACATCCAGGACCTCTCGCACATCTACATGCCAATTCTCAACCTCTTGACTCAATTTGAGGAGGAGATACGAGTGCAACAAACTCAAAAAATAAGAAAAATCGCACAAAAGCCACTTTTTTGGCACTTTTAGGGGATCTACATCCTAGCTAAATTAGGAGAGGAGATATGTGTAGGACAAGCTTGAAATATAAGAAAAATCTACCAAAAAAAAAAACACTCCTTCGCGGTTATAGAGGAGTGCAAGGATGTTGGAGTATTGAAACTCCCAAAAGGCCCATCTATGATCTTTACTAAATGTACATGCCAAATTTTAATTTCTTATCTCTATTTGGAGGGGAGATATGTATGGGACAAACTCAAAAAATGAGAATAACGTATCAAAAAACCACTTTCTCTGGGCTGTTAGAGGATGCAGGGGTATGGCACATCTAAGACCGCTACTAAATCTTACTTTTTTACTTACCAAATTTCAACCTCCGAGCTTAATTAGAAGGGAAAATACGGGTGGACAAATTTAAAACACAAGAAAACCTGTTTACAAAAATCATGTTTTTATAGCGAGGAGGGAGGGTGCAATGGGTTTGAGAAGTCTAATCTCCCAACAAGCTCATCTATGGCCCATACTAAGTCTACATACCAAACTTCAACTTGTTAGCTTAATTTGGAGGGAAGATAGGGGAAGAAAAGCCAGTCGTCAAGGTCAAAAAAAGTGAAAACCCTCCAATTCTCTTCTTTTAATTGACTTGGAAGACTGTTTTTTTCTGGATATGTAGTACAACTTTTGGTTCTATATCGATTGGTATAAAAAATTTTTGCCTCTCAGCACCTTCTGTCTAAAATTAGGACATAACTGAATTTTAACCTGAGGTCATCTCCAATCAAAAAAATCAATTCCGCCTCCAATTCAAGCCTATTACTCAAGTTTGATCGATTTTGCTCGATATAGAGCTAAAAAAATAATTTTTAGTTCGAAAAGAAAATTGAAAAAAATTTTTGAAAAATTGCTTGGCATTTTTTTTTTAAAAACTCTACTTTTTCATCGCGCATAATCCAACTGTTGACAATCCAGATCTGCCAACACGTGATCATTAGCAGTTGATAGTCAACAATAGACTATCAAGAGTTGGCCAACAATAGCAGACTATCAACTGTCGTGCCATCAAGATTTTGGAAGATCCATCAGCACTTGACCATCAATATCTGGACTACCAATATCTTGAACGTCAACTTGAATGTTTAAAAAAAATGCCAAGCAAATTTTCAAAATTCGTTATGTTATCACTTCCCTGGTTCCAGCAAACGTCCAAATTTCATCTGAAGTGATATAATTTTGAAAAAATTCGTAATTCATCTTCAACAGTAGCTCATTTAAATTTTTTGTTGAAAATAATCCAACTATTAATGATCCAGATGTCAATAGCCTAGAACAATTGATCTGCAATGCCAAGGCCATCAACGTCCAGGTCATCAAAATCTAAACAACCTGGATTTTGACTGCAGAATTTTGATGGTCCGCAGTTGATGGCCAACTATGAACAGTGGGTTGATGGTGGTCTACTGTTGACAATCAACTTCAAACATTTCTAATTTTCCTCAACATTTCAACTTAAAATCATAAAATCGATCCTTCATAAAATAAGTCCACCGATGTCTTTCGAAGCCATAAAAATCTGTCCACTAATGTCAGTCCAATGATGACGTCCCGCTGTTGATGGTTCACTAATAACATCTCTAATTTTCCTCAACATTTCAACCTAAAATCATAGAATCAATCCTTCATAAAATAAGTACACTGATGTCATTCCAGACCATAAAAATCTGTCCACTGATGTCAGTCCAATTATGATGTCACATAGTTGACGGTCTGCCAATGTCATGCAATGATGACGGCCAACTGTTGGCGATTTTTCCAGAATGCGCTATGAAATCTTTTGACGTTAATGGTCCATTAGTGATTAAAGGGTCCATTAGTGATTAAATAATCCATTAGTGATCAAATGAACTATCAGGGACTGAGATATTATTTTTCAAAGTGTCCCAATTAGACTATTGGATCATTTTTTCATAAGATTTTGGGATCAGGTAGTCCATTAAAGACCGAGATATATTATTTTTCAAAGTATTTCAAACTGGACCATTGGACCATTTTCTCATTAGATTTTTTTTTTTAAAAGGGCTATTAAACATCTTTCATATTAATAAAAAATAATCAATATCAGACAAGACCAAAATGGTCTCAGCAATTCCTTTCTAGGAGCCTAAAATGGATTTCGTTGATATCCTCCCCTCCATCCACGTATAGATCTATAGTGTAATAGTCTGGTTTTCGTTCAGTCACGTTAAAAAGGGAATAAATATCTGATATGGACAAAAATAATTTTAATAATGGTCCTTTATGACCTCAAAATGATTTTATTGATACTTCACCCTCCATCCACCATAGTTCGATAGTCCGCAATAGTCTGGTTTTCTTTGACATTATGTCAACGGAAATTAAACCGAAAATACAAGATGAATTGATTGTCCAAAAACCAAGGTCGATATCTCTCTTGAGATCTTTCTTTCAAAAATACACTATTTGGGAAGGTAATAGCTCAAATTTTTGCTGCTAAAATGCATTTTTCAATTATTAAAAGATTTTTGAATATTAATTTACTTATTTAAAACGCTACCGTTACTTCTACCATCGTAAGGAAAATCATTGAAAAATACAAAATTTTCTAAATCTAGTAAATCGTCAAGATTAACTTGAAATTTGAACTTATGGGCTTCTTGAGATGCCCTTTTCAACTTATCTCGAGTCTCATAGTATGGGCAATTCTTCTATGAACTTGGAAAGTAAAATTTTCTTTCCTTATAGGTACACTTTCTACTAATTGGTTACCAAAGTCAAAATTTACATATGTAAGTATCCTGAACAAGACACTCCATACCCAATTCCCTTTCCACCAGCAATAATGAATTTTCAAGTATTTTACAATTTCTATCAGCTTCTTCATTCATCTTAATTTCTGAAATTTAGCACTTAGTACCTACGTGAATCAGATAATTTTGAAAATCTTCATCAGCTAATGTTCATTAGTTATCTTGAACAATTTTATTCGATACAGATCAAATCGACCTTTGCTCATGAATCATCAGCCCAATGACCGATTCTTCTCCACGATTACAAAAAAAAAAGTATCCAAATAGAAAATAAAATAACCTAAATTTCGTAACATCACATTTCATACAAATTCAATTACCCACCAATCACGCGTTTAACAAATTGCCCTACAATAATTCGACGTACGTATTTTAATTCATAAAAAATTCAACTACACAGAATAAATATTACCTCGTCCAATGAATAGACATGTGGAAAAATTCCACGTATATAAAAGCCCTACAACATCCTAGGCAAGAATCATTGAAAATATCATTCGAAATAGGTAGTCATAATTAGATAAAAATTTTCAAAAAGTGGTTGGTAGGTAGGTAGATGTACTCAGACGTATATCTTAACAGGCACAGGTACCACAATCAACGTTATGTATTGTTTAAAAAAAAAACAAAAAAAAAAAAACATTTGCTCAGAGCTAACCTCGCAGGTGCAATATTCGTATAAAAATATCTACACAATTCAAAGTGTAAACTTGGTAAAAGACACGATACGTTCGTTTATTCGACAGATAAATTTTCCTCTTCCATGATTCCGAATCCTTAACAATTCTTCACCGATAAAAAAAAAAAAAAATAAAAATGATACGTAGTTTAACTGACTAATACACAAACACGACCGAGTAACTATAACGACGTTTGAAGTTAATCGATACATTATTCATAAAGTAATGCTATTGACGTACCTAAAGATCTCACAGTGGAAGTCTATTTTTAGCATTCGTTCGTCTCTATTTCGTATGAAATTTTAAACGCCAAAAGGTTCGTCGTGCACTCGCATATAACTCAGGTATACGTACCAAGAGCACAAAAGCACATTCTCCTACACACACTTACACATGAAACAGGTACCCAGACACGAAAATATATACAACGTGGTCATACACTTACCCATAAAAGTGTACAATGAACTACGATTGAGTATAATATCAAAGTGCAGAGAAAAGGATTTTCATCTTTGTTGATTAAAAATGTCAGAAGTTTCACGATAGCTAAAGCTACTACTACATGGTGCATGTGTCATATCGAAGGGAACCCTGCGTTCCACTCACCCATCATCATTTGGCCTATAAGTATCGCACAACTAGGTTGAAAAATTCTCCCAGAGTAGGTCCAGGTAATAATTAAAACATCCAACGGCTGTTTTTCGTATCGAATATTGGCTTATTGAAAAAGGGGCAGCGAGTAAAAAAAAAAAAAGTGTCGATTCTACGCTATCGTCGAATAGGTACATACACGATGGAGAAGAAAAAAAAAAAAGAAAAGAAGAGGGATGTTTGGTGCTTTTATATTTTTCGTTGCAATGCGTCGCGTCGATTATTTTACTCGTAGTATTGCTCGATTAGGTAGCTATTTGCCCAGCCGAACGAAACAATGAACATCCATTTCCATCGTACACGTTGTTTTACGATGTAAATGAAAAGCACAGCACACTTTACTACTCGTACATCACATCTACGTAATATGCTACTAGTCAGTCGTAGACGGTATATGTAGTAATTTTGTCGTCGTTATTTCCAACGAACGTACTTTACTAGCTACGATTACGAATACGACAAATACGACGAATACGAATAAAACTCGCGTATTTGAGCGCTAATCTAGCGCAAATGCGTCGTCTACCATCTCCCATCCGCCTCCATTCATAACAGATGTTATGTACTTACTGTACCCAGCATCCATCTGTATAGCTCGAGCTATATGTACCTACGTATACAACCTAAATGCCAAGGTACGTTTTGCCTCTCGTGATTTTATTCTTTGTGTTGTGAATAAGGTATTTTTTATCCGTTGCTTTTTTGTACGTAAGTAAGTAGCCCAAGTAAAGCAATAAATTGCCAACATACCTAAAGCTAACCGAAGTAAATGGCTGGTGATAATGGAGAGTAATTTTGTTGGGATTTTCAATGCGCTACAACGAGTACTAATTGAGCGTACTTATACTTTCAGATTAACCATCGTATATATATATGTATTTATACAAGGGCTGCTTTGTAAATGCATTTTAGGTACTGGTAATATATTGCTATGGCGATATTATACCACTGGGTCGTGATACGAAAAATTTGGCCTGGTTTTTTTTCTCTCTCTCTCTCGTAAACAAGGAATTATCCCACTTATAATGCATCTCACTATTTTCGAAAGATATTCGTATTTTTTTTTCTTCAGCATTATTTCTAATACTAATCGTAAACTTTTTTCATTGCGGATGAAACAATCACTAGATTTTTTCGTTTAGGTGGTAAAAATTTATGAAATATGGCTAAAAAAATGCAGAAAATCGCTCAAAACTGGGTTAATATTGCTACGTACAAGTGTGAAATTTATTTAAAATACTTGTTAATTACATATGCTGAAAATTATATTTCATATATTAATCGCACGAGAGCATTCATTTAAAGGAATTACAGGAATAATAAGCAGTAAATTCACATAAAGAAAATTACAGCCATACTTCATTGTCTAAAAGAAATTCAGCAAACAACCTCTCATCACAAAAAATTCCTTATTCAAACCGACTCTCTACCTTCTCTTTTCTTCTTCACCTTTATTACGACGTTTCTGTTCGGAGTTTGGCGATCATCTGCGCCAACTAGATTTTTGACGCACAATTCGGTGGCAGAGACCTTGAACCACCTTCTGAGATCTGCTTGCCAGGATAATTGTTCTTCTCCCGGCACTTCTCCTTCCCACAACTTTCCCAGTCAAAATTGTCTGAAAATATCGAAATTAAGTCTAGATCTGTCCTTCTCCATGTTCTGTAGTTTGCCAGCTCGAAATTAACTTCGTACATTCCAAGTAGCAATTCTCTTCTTCTTATTTATGATTTTCTGCAAGCACGCGAATATTGTAAGTGCCCTCTTCCCATTTAAGGGGTGCCCCGGACTAAGGGCCATTGTTCCATTGTGTGCTTCTACGATGAATTGTTGGGAAGAGTACTCCAAAGAATTTTGAACCCACCCACAGCCAAATGTTTTTTAAGGGTTTATCAAAAAATATATATGAGGATTATCTTTTTTTTTTTTTCTGATAGACAACTTTGACCGTTATAATACTGGTTGAAAATTTAACAAAAAAGGGTAAATAGTGCAGAAAATTAATCGAAAATAACAAAAAAATAGGTGAAAATTGACTTAAATAGCAAAAACCATCGAAAATTGGGTAAAAATTGGAAAAAATGGATGAAAATTGATACAATTGTGAAAAAATGTTGAAAAATAGGTGACAATTCAGCTAAATTTTGAAAAAAACGTTGAAAATCAACGAAAATTGGTTGAAAATTTGATAAAAACGGATGAAAAGTAAAGAAAATTGATTAAAAGTTACGAAAAACTATTGAAAAATGAGTAAAAATTGATCTAAATTATGAAAAAAATCGTTGCTAATCATAGAAAATTGGGTATCAAGTAAAGGTAATTAATCAAAAATCCAAAAAAAATAAAGAAAAATAGTTAAAAATTGACCTAAATTGTGAGAAAAATCGTTGAAAATCATAGAAAATTGGGTAAAATGTAGAGAAAATTGATCGAAAAACACACAAAAAAAAAATTAGAACTCTTTACACGCAAAAGGTAAACATCAAAATGATGTAAGTTTTGATATTTTAAGTGTAATATTTTTTTTTCTTGTTTTCTTTTATTTAATACTTGTCACTTGGTAATTTTCCTCAACATTTCAACTTAAAATCGTAAAATCAATCCTTCATAAAATAA